>JABTXL010002812.1:821388-840845 GCA_025134845.1 Neodon shergylaensis
TTCCTTCCTTCCTTCCTTCCTTCCTTCCTTCCTTCCTTCCTTCCTTCTTTCTTTCTTTCTTTCTTTCTTTTTTAATTTTTAAAATTATTTTGGTTTTGATTTTTCAAGACATTATTTCTCTGTGTAGGCCTCGCTGTCCTGGAACTCTGTAGACCAGACTGGCTTTAAACTGAGAGATCCGCCTACCTCTGTCTTCCTAGTGCTGGGGATTAAAGGTGTTTGCCACTCATGCCTGACTTCAGGTGATCTTCCTATTCCTTGGGTAACCCACTCTTAATAATTTCTTGACACAAATTGTGATTCTCTTTACTTAATGCAAAGGTGCCCATTTACAAGCATTTCTGTGTGTAGATCTAGGTGAGCTGGTAAGTATTCATTGGCGAAATCCACACATCCCATGTCCCTTGAACACACAGGGTATACTAACAGATGCTGGTGTGTAGCGTTTAGCGTATGACAGACATACTTGTTCAGAAATTTCCCCTGAGCCTAAGTTTTCATGGTGTGAACACATCTACAACTCAGCATGGATGTTAGTTTTCTTATCAGTGAGTTAGTTTTTGGGAGGAGGTTGATCAAGGCAGAGACAGTCATCCGACCTATGTTTCCTATGAGTTCAGTCTGACTCGCTCACCTATGGGGATGATTCTGGGTCTGCTGCCTTTTTGTTCCATTTATTCATGTGGTTAAACATTTTCTGGTGGATGTTTATCCACGGATGAGACAACAGCTTTAGTTAGAGTGGTGGTGTGAAGGTGCAGCTCACACGCTCCCTGATGCTGAGGGATGTGGCCCTGGAGTAGATGAGGTGTGTGACTGTCTGCACAGTACATGCTGTATTGGGTGCTGTTAGAATATGGCCTGCTTAGGACCCCAAGAGTGTTGTCTTTCCCTGTGGGCGCCATTATTACCTCTTCTCTGGGAAGGGTTCACCACCATTCCCTGAAATCTAGTTGTACTAGGGTCCTGTTCCTTGAGCTAGCTTTCATGCAACACTTTCTTAAAGATGCTGCATTGCAAGTAGTGGACAAACCCCAGTGGGAAAGTGTGACACTTGCTCAGAGTATGGGCAGTGGCCCTATTCTGTCGAGAGCATCTGTGTGCCGATGTGTCCTGTGAACCTCTATGATGAATGACTGTTCCTCCTGCTCCTAATTCTTGAGAATGCATAAATACAGTGTATTTAGATTATATCTACTCCCTGACATCCCTCTTCCAATCTCTGGCCTCCCCCCCTCCCTTTTTAATGGTCCACTGAGTCCAGTTAGTGCTGTCTGTATGCACACCAAAGAAAGATCTCTAGACAGTGCTTTGGGAGATGGCACTTTAGGTCAGGTGGCACATCGTGGTGCCTGTCATGTGCATGGCAGGATGTGTGGTAACATCTTGTAGCTCTGCCCAGTGGACACCAATAGTGTTTCCACCCTCACTCCCAGTGTGAGCCTGAGAGTGTCCAGTGTGACAGGAGACAAAATCTATTAGGACCACTACTCCTAATTAGTCTTGTAACATTCCAGGAGCTGTAGGTCTCCCCAAAGTTCCCCTTACTCTGGGGGGAAACAGTAGACTGAAAAGTGGAATTGCAGGTGCGGGTTCTGAACTTGCTACTGTAAGAACTCGATGGGTCCACTTCCCATCCAGGCCTGGCCTTCCAGTGCCACTGGATGGAACTGACTGTCCATACAGTGACGGACAGAGCTGTGTGACAGAGAAGAGAGGTGACAGCCATCGGCTGCTCTGCTGGGTCTCCTGTGCAGTGCTTGTTCCTGATGTTCGTCGTTTCCTTTCTGCACAGGGCTATTTTCTTCTTTTCGAGTCGATGTTGGATTCTGTCCTTTATGCAAAGAACAAATACTTGGCGAAAGGAGGATCAGGTAAGTACGACATTTCAGTTTTAGTCTGATTTCAGCGTGGTGCAACCAAGTGAACCTCTGAGCTTCAGGGCACACTGTGCATGGCTGAGAGTTTCAGTAGAGATGAAAGATGTTCCCATTGGAAGGAGCCTTGCTTACTTAAGATATGGGGGCTCCAAGCCTGTGGTTTCTTAGGATATCTTTTACTAGAAGGTTTTTTTTATTTGTTTGTTTAATAGAAACATAAGGGCTAGGTGTGGGAAGCTTTTAATATTCAAATTAAAGTGTCTTTTCATTTTTTAATCCCTGTGTCATTTAGTTCCTGTTTCCCACTCTTAATCTTAGCAGAAGGCCTGTAGCATGTTTCAGACTAGGTTGGAGGCTTTAATAGCAAATTTCCCTTGCCTCACTAACCTATATGCTGCTCCACTCTGTGATTTAGTCCGGATGTCTAGAAAGGTTATAAGTACCTCTTACCCCTAAGCACCTCCTACCCCTAAGTCTACTATAAGCAGATCCCTCTCAACCTGGAAGCCTTTTTTCCATGTCTGTGGGAAAGTAGTGTTCTGGTTGCATCCTTGAGGGAAGTACACGTCCCAGCCTTGTGCTGGGACCCCTGGTGTCCTTGAGAACAAGGGTTATGCTCTTGCTCAGGCCCCCTAGTATCCTGCAGCTGTCTAGGCAGTTACAGTACAGTTGAAAGTCCTCAGACCAACCAGGAGAGCTAAGACAGGTCCTCCAGACAGCGGAGCACTCTGGTAGCATCTGTGTTCCCTCTTTCTAGGTCACTTGTCATATATTCTCGGCATTCACTTTAAAGTAGTTCTTGATCTCCGCTGTTAACCTGGCTAGGATTTTAGATGTTTTATCCTGAAACAGTGCACATCTGTGATTTTTGTGGTCTTTTTAGTGACTGAAGGAAATGGTATCACTTAATGATTCTCTGTGGTCGTCACCATCACTATTGCTTATGTTATACATAATCTTCACCACAGGCCTTTGAGATTTGGGGAACAGTTTCAAAAGGTATCCTGGAAGATGACATCATTGGGCGGCCAAGCCTGCATCTCTTTTTCTTTTTTGATTTTTAAACTCATATCTGCCTGACCTAATCATTATTCATGTTCTTTTCACTAAACCTTGTTTCCCTATTAAAATGCATTTAAAACATCTGACTCTTGCTGTGGGGTTCTAGGGAACCCCCCCCCACCTCCTCCCTCTCCATACCTCCCCAGTGGTGTCCATTGATCTCACTGAAGAACTGACAGCAGCTAATGCATTTAAATCGAGTGCTCAGTGAGATTCATTAGGTCCCCACAGCCATGGGACCATGGCAGCTGGAGGGACAAAAGGGAGGTTAATGATTCTAGCTCAGTCCATATTTTTATATAACTGATTAACATTAGGATCATCTGGGGGTGTAGTCAGAAGAGTCGGCATTTAGCTGCCTGAGCAGTGCTGTGGAATGCTATTTGTTAATATAATTAGGAGAAAAACTAAAGTCACTATGAGCGACATGAAATGAACGTATATTGCCATCAGATGCTCATGTGTGCTGTGAAGTTTTGCTTTATGTTTTTCTTGTGGGGATCCTTACCAAGCAATCATAATGTCAAAATTTTTAAAAGAATGATTGCGTTATGAAATGAGGTGTCAGTATTGTGGGCCCACGTGACCATAATGCATCCATGATGTGAATATAAGTTCATCTGTCTCCGCCTCTCCCCCGTGAAGATTTAAATCAATGTAAAGAAGTGCTAAGTTCTTGGGTAAAGAGAATTAATGCCAGAAGATGTCAATTCACCCTATCTCGTTGCAAAATATGAGGAAATCTAAAACTACTACCACTTTTTAAAATTGTAGGTGAGAATTATGTATATCTCTTCCTTTTTGATGTTAAAAGTTATACAGTAGAATTTCTAAGTTTCTACTGTTGTCCTCACCAACAGGTTTGTCTTTAATTTAAGCTGATTATGAAATTTATATGGAAAAGTGAACAGGAATGGCAAGAAATCCCCAAAGTTGCAAGCCCCTGTGGTGGCAGGGACAGAAGGAAGGTCCTGCTGTATGCAAAAGTGCATCCTGAAGTCTAGACAATAAAACCAGACGTTACTGGTTCTTGTGTGGGAGACAAATTAAGAAAATTGAAAATCTCATTATAGTCACAGATGTAACTAGCACCTCGTAAAATATAGGAAGTTATAATTTTATTTAAAAATAAAACAAAGCCAAGTATGGTGGCTTACACCTATAATCCCAGCACTTTGGGAGGTGGAAGCAGATTAGAGGCTTACCTGGTCTTATTGGTATATTCTTGTAGTTCAGTACATAAGAGGCATGAAGAATACTTAGGCCCCGAAGCTTAAGACCAGCCTGGGCCACATAGTAAAACCTTCAGACAACCCTTCCTCAAACAGCTTAATCTAGATAATAAATTGACCGTTGTAATTTACCAGTGAGTCACATAGAGTGCAAACACATTAGACTTGAGGGAAGAGTTTTCTGGGAACTTAGATTTAGAATGATTTGTGATGTTGACTATATGTGTAAATCCCCACATGACAGAGTCACAAGGACTAAAGTGGGGAATCCATCCAGTTCTTACCATAAGCCTAATTCCTGATATATTGGTGGATCCTCCCAGCAAGCAGCCAGCAAAGCCGAAGGAACACTAGGCGAAGAGTTGAATGACAGCTCACGGACAAGGATGGGGCAGCTGATAGGTGCTGCCTCTGTCCTGTTGTGTGCATGCTTCATTGGAGGACACTTTCCTTGAAGTCACACAGGGTCTTCCTACTTCCTTCTGGAAGTTTTGGTGTTTTTATTGAGTTTCTGATTCACTTCAAGATCACACCACCTTTATCACACACCCAGGGGAAGAGAGGAAGAAAGCAGTGGGGCGGGACAAGGCCAGATCTCTATACAGGGCGCCTTCCTCAGTTTCTCTCACTCCTTTCACCTCCACATTGCTTTAGAAAGACTTGGAATTAAGATGGCATTGGTGAATAGGACAGTTAGGAAATAGCTGTGAGCCCCCTGGTCTGTGAGCCCTTACAATGCTGGCCTTGCAGGCATTGTTTCTCACTCGCCTGCCTGTGCTATGGAACTAAAAATGCTTGGTTTTATTAAGCTAATGTCCTATGATTTTGCTGAGCCTGGTAGTTATTTCTAAAAGGATTTCCTGTGTAAACAATTCAGTTTTCTGCAGAGTTTTAATATTGTCTTTCTGTACCTGTGCTTCCTTTTCTTACCTATAACCCTTGATAAAAACAAGAGAATGTTCTTTCATATACAAATGACTAAATAAGTAACTGGAACTTGAAGAATGAGATGTTTATTGCTTTCAGAGATCCTCCGTGAAATGTCTGCTAATTATAGCAGGGCAAAGCGAGTAAGTTCCGGTGTGGAAGCCCCACCACCCTGAGAAATCAAAGCTGACATGCTCAGGAGAGGAAGAGATTGAAATTGTATCTGCTAATAGCATGGAGAAGTAGTTCACTTCTGTAATTTGCTCAAAATCAGCAAGAGTTTCTAAAATCACTTTTAGCAGGAGGAAGTTGAGAATCTATTGATCTTCCTCCATCAAGAAGGAACTGTTTTTGCCATTTGTATTTCCCTGTCCTGGACTGTGGAAGCAGGTCCCAATGCTAAGAGCCCCGATGCATTGGGCTCTTTCGGGCTTTTATTCACTTCCAAGCTCACCACTGTGATTTACTTTCCAGGGCTCCACATGCTCACGAGGGGCTTTGGTTAAAATACAGATGCTTGGGCTTCATGGAAAAGACCTTTGAACGCAGTCCAGAGGCAGAGTTTACTTTCAGTGCCCCTTCTCTTTATAATACATGTGTAAGAGGACTTGTCAGGAGAAACAGTTCACTCCAGGCAGTGGGAAAGAGGGCTTATTAAAGGGCAGGAATGCTACAGAGCGTGGTAGCTGAGAGTGATGCGGCCAGAAACTACTGCATGGCTAGACCTGTGGCTGACACATTACTGTAGGTGTCCTGGAGATGACACTGTCTCTGTACCCATTTACCAGAGCCTTTCTCCCTTACCAGCCTGGCGTCCTTTAGACTGAAGAAAGCCAGCTTCTGCCACGTGCCTCCTGACGAGCAGCAGAGCTGGAACACCACTTGCAGCAGCCTCAGCCCTGCGTCTGACCTGGGCACACCAAGCTGCCTCACAAGCATCTGTCCCTCCATGCCTCCTGTTCTCTCAGCCACTGGGCTGTTGCCTTTTCACCTCTATTTCCGTCCTGTCATTAGTCACTCCACAAAGTGAGCGAGCCCATCCATTTCTGCTTTGCCTAGTTTTATTAATAGTTAAAATGTACTTGCTCTTTCTCCTTTCCCGGCTAACAAATACTCTCCTGCTTTAGGAGGGTGGAAATCTCCCATTTGAAGAACAAGGCAGTGGGCTGGCATGAAGGGGGAAGTCTGGGGTGTCTCTAGACAGACCTCAAGACTTGTGTGTCAGTCGGTGGGTTTGTCTTCTTAGCAAATGAAGACTACTTCTTTTGGCATTACCTCCCTACCTCCATCTCCTTTTTTGTAAAATGATGATTATAACCCAACTATAGACAGTCATCTCAAAGTCTAGACGAAGCACCTGGTTCAAAGTGGTTTTCTGTTATATATTAAGTCTCTTGCATTCTTGCTGGAAACAAGAGCAGCATTGGCTGGTGCCTTAAACAGTGGTGAAATGGGTTGGAACATGACACCTTCGGCCAGCACATCGACTCTCACACTTGGACCTCACATCACACGGAAGCCTTGGAGCCTGGTTGCTGGGGCTCAAAGTTTCCTATGCTATTTTTTCCTTAACTGTCTACTTGAACCACATTTGTTACTTTGGGTTTTTTTTTTTCTTTTTAGAAATATGCTGATAATGTTTATTTTTTTCAGAGCAGAGTTTCCAGAGCATATTCTATCTTCGTATTAGGTTATGTAAACTTTAATGGAGCGGGTCACTATTTATAAGGTAGTGATGTGGAAGAACAGGTGTAGTTCCCGGTGAATATCTCATTTCTAAGTTACTCTTGCTCTGTATATCGGCGAGTGTTTCCAGTGCTTTGGCTCCTGTGTGCCAGTGTTTCATGGGAATTGTATTCTCGTTCCTCAGTCTCGGCCTTTAGGGCCCAGAAGTTTGTGAGGCCTTCCCTAGAGATGAAGGAGTTCCCATCTTGATCTGCTCACCTCGTGAGCCATTCCAGTGACAGATGAATTCTGGGCAGTGAATCGAGAAGGACACAGATGTCAAAGCCATGGATTTATAAATGGTTTGGTAACTGGCTGCTTTTGTCCAATCAGCATTTGGCCGATTTCACCTACAAGCAGGCATAATTATTCACTTATGGCTTCTATGACACAAAACAAAACCCACCCAAACTGAGTGACAGATGTGTGTGATCGAAGGTAAAGGTAGTGGAGTCCTGGCAGGGGCCCAGGACTTAGGCAGCGGTGCCAGAGTGGATCCGAACCCAATGACCTCTAGCACTCTAGGATTATTCACGTATTTCTGAGAACTGAAAAAGTCATTTCTGAGTTCAAAAATAAACCAGGATTTTTATATCTTTGAAATATAATTAGCCTGAAAACTGCGCCTCAGCGCTTAGAAAAGAACCATTCTGCTCTTGATTTTTTTTCCTCTAAGCCTCGCTTGCAGTCAGTTACAGTTTTCCTCATGAAAGGGCCATCTTTGTTCTCCATGGTGTCCCTAGCACAGCACACGACTTGAGGAGGTGGCAGATCAGCGACTTTTGGTGAAAGTCCAGGTTGTATTGTCACTGTGACAAGCCACATTCCTGCCCTCTTTTAGCTCTGGCACCGTAGCACAGTGCCGCTGTGGATGATGGGTAAGCTTGCTACTGCAGTGGTCTTTTTTATTTTTTTTTTCGAGACAGGGTTTCTCTGTGGTTTTGGAGCCTGTCCTGGAACTAGCTCTTGTAGACCAGGCTGGTCTCGAACTCACAGAGCCACCATCGCCCGGCTGTAGTGGTCTTATAGAGAGTGTACAAACCCATGCAGCACACTGGATTGATGTGTGAGCTGTGGTTTGCCAAACTCAGTGAGGATTTTTCATGCTCTGAACTGCTCGTGAGCTGCAGTAAATCACATGACTGCCCATGTCATGTACAATGCTGCGTTACATTTAGTTCCCATGAACTGTGGGAACTCCTAACAGAAGCAGTCAGACGCCCTGGTAAATCTCACCTTCACTGTCTTCCCACTTTTCTCTGGCAGGGCCTCTGGGTCTGACCCACCGCCTGCCTTATGAACAAGGCTTTATTGAACACAGCCATTCTGCTCTCACAGTAACCACAGAAAGTGGTCATTTCAACAAAAAACAAATGGCTTCCAAAGCCTGCAGTGATGACTTTACAAAAGATGTCTGCCAACCTGACTGTGCCTTCCTGTGTTCCTCAGGCCCTACTGCAGAAAGCTGCAGCTGTGGCCCAAATTCCATACAGGGTGTGAGGAGCTGCTGAGATGCCCAGTGCTGCTGCCCTGCCTCAGGATCAGCCTTTGTTGTTGTGTCCCCTGTTGAGATGTGGCTCAGAGGCTAACCGTAGTGCCTGTGGTGGTCTGTTGTTAGTCAGCGTCTTGGTAACAAGCTCACATTCCTCAGAATGGAACTAGCCAGAGAGCTTGGCATGCTGGTGGAAGAGGCCCTGGTTAGCCAGCATACTCCTGTGCATGGCTCTTGGTGATGCCTGCAGAAGCTGAACTGTGAGGCAGCATTAGAGCCCGTGTCTCTGGGATACAGATCTTAATCCTGGCCATTATTCTAAAGATAACTTAGAGGTTTGAAGAATACAGATTCTAAGGGTGAGGTAGAGGGCGATCTCAAAGTCTCAAGATTGACTGCTTACCCAACTGTTTCTGTGGTTATTTAACAGTTGTCATCTGATATGGGAACATGGAGCTGAATTTTTTTTTTGATTTATGAATTCCCTAAAAATTGATGCTGGAGCTCTTTATAGGAAAAGTTAATTTCCATGTTAGTCATAGAAGTTGTGTGTTGTGTCGCAACAACCGTTCCCATCACTAGCATGTCTGTTTCCCAACGCCCCTCTAGTGCCCTTCCCTGTCCCCTCTCAGCTCCTCTCGCTGCTTCTCCTATGCCATAAATTCTGGTGCTGATGATGTATCTGCTGCTGTGTCTCATCCGTTTCAGCTGTGCATGATTTTACAGTGTGCATGCTCAGAGTCTTCAGTTTTGTATCTTAGAATTCCACACCTGAATGTTTCATCTGCTCATTGGCATTTTCATTGGTGCCAGAAGCAACGCACTCATTCCTCCTGATCTGCCCAGATCAGTGCCTTTTACAGTGGACAGTCTGCTCAGCTGCTAAAGCCCAAGCATTGCTCGCGATTCCTCCTCTTCCTGGCCCATGTTTGCTGAGTTCTACCTCCCAACTGTCCTTCAGATCTATTTCCTCTTCCTGCCCTAGCCACCGGCCTGGTTTTCACCTCCTGAATCATTAAACGTTTCTGAAATTGTCTATTTTCCTCCCAGTCATTCTTTACTTCGCACTTAAAATGGTTGTTCTGAATTTTCACTGAGTTATCATTCTTAAAATGAATTCCAGTTCACTGCAGTGGTTTGTCAAGATCCCTTTGAGCCTTGTCTCTCCACCTGTCTAGTTAGAAGGCAGTGCCACCCCTTAATGGTGACTGATGCTCTCTCCTCTGCTAGAGCACTCCACTCACTCCACTTCTGAGCTGGTTTCCATTCTTACATGGTAGCCTGCTTCCCCTACTGATTTCGCTGGGTGATCCACAATGTCTTCTGCTTTCTCTTTTGAGGCCAGCCTGGGCTACATGAGATCCTGTTTCAAAATAAATAGATAAATACAAGTTTCTTGAAGGTAGAAATTTGTATCCACGGTCTTTTATTTAGACTGGCATACATTTAGCAATCATTTTATATTAAATAAAACTATAGTATGAGCTGGTTCTCTCTCTGTCCATAAAACTCCATTGTGATCCCCCCACCCTGTGACATTACATACTTTTCCAGATCATTTATCTCTTTATGTGTAATTTAGAGGAATATATGAAATCATTTTTAAGTTGTCATATTTTAGGTTTTAACATGAATATGTTTATTTCAAAGTTGTTTTAGTAATTTTATTAGGAGGCCATTTTGGGGATGCTAATTTTACCATTATGATTATAGACACTCTGGGAACTTGGTTGTCTCCCCGTCTCTGTCTTCATTGATCTCTCCTTGCTAGTATTCTGTACAGACAGGTTTGATGTTTATAATTAGCCATTTAAAACTATCCTCTAAGTGAAGAGAAGATGCTACATATATGGGTATTTTCTTTCTTCCAGTCTACCCTGACATTTGCACCATTAGCCTAGTGGCCGTGAGTGACGTGAGCAAGCACGCTGATAGAATTGCCTTCTGGGACGACGTCTATGGCTTCAACATGTCCTGCATGAAGAAGGCAGTTATTCCAGAAGCTGTTGTGGAAGTTGTAGATCATAAGACTCTTATTTCAGATCCTTGTGATATAAAAGTAGGTGTGAGCATTCCCTCTGTGTCTGTGGGGCTTGATGCTAGGATTGATACACATGCTACAATCCACACATGTGCAAAATGAGGACGTGTATACATTGGCCTGCATGCGTACTGCCATACACTTCAGATCATCACTTACTTCCCTTACTGCCGAGTGAGTGCTGTTTAGTTTAGAGCGTTTTAGAAGGCGGATGTCTGCACAAAGGTGATACATTCAGTCCACAGTTGCCCGAATCCAAGGGGATGGGGCCACAATACAGGATGCCTGCTTACTGCCTTTCCATGTGGGCCTTCTGATTTTAATTTAGTCTAAAACGGGATCAGGCTCGCTTCTGGGCCGTGGTTGCGTAGAGTCACTTCTCATTATTCCATTTATCAGCCTTCGGATCCAAGTGCTGGAGCTGCTTGACTCACTTGTAGTAGTTGGGCCTCCTGAAGGCAGAGGCCCATATCTACAGTGCTGGCATCTGCCTCACCACCACCTGGTATCACATCATTACCATCACACAGTTTAACTTGTTTGATTTCTTCCAGACTCGTTAGATTAATTACCATGAACTTACCTGAAAAATTCATTAAGTCCTTTTGTGTTTTATTTTTGTCCATGTTAATTATAGCATTACTGTGACTGTTGATTTTACATGGGTTCACTATAGCTTGACAGTGAAGAGGCACATTGAGTTTCTTAGCACATTGGCTCTCTAAGTAGATAATGGAGTGTGTGAAGTCTTCCAGTCAACGGCTTTAGTAATATCTAGCCATTCTCTGCACAAAGGAGACTCCTCAGCAAGCACGCTTGATTAACTGTGGGGCTGCTGGGTGTCCTGGTGCACTGATGGCCACTATGGGCCTGCTCCATGCTGCTGCCCTGGTACCCTGGTAGGAAGAGATATGGGGAGCTATTTGCACAGAGCAGAGGGGAACAGTTAGTGCCGCTTTGGCCCTGTTGCAGAGCAAGAAGAGAGTAGTGGGAGGGAGTGCTGAGTTCTCTCCTGGTGCTGTCTTCTTCATCCCCAAACTACTGTGAATGGCTGAAGTAGCTGGTTCAGGACTGAAACCCCAGGGTGTTTAGTAGATGCTCTGTGACATCAAGCGTGCCTCTTCAGCACCGTTTGTTTCCTCCCATTCTTCCCACTCTTAAAAGCCCCCACACTATGTAACTCTCTTTAAAATCTTTCTTCAGCTATCTTAAAGACTGTGATGACCAGGTTGTGACTTAAATTCTATCACTTGTCAGCCGTTCCCTGAGCTTTAGTCAGGGCAGAAGACAAAGAAAGGAATGGGCTGTTTCTCTCCAAGATGAATCTTAACTTTTGAATTATTGTGGCTTTTTCTACTATCTAACATGCATATTAAATTCATTGAGAGATGAATTTTTCTGACAGTCTTTCCCTTCAGCAGCATGTGTTTTCAACTTGGTATTTCCTCGAAGATTAATGTCATAACCTGAAACTTAGCATAGAGGGCGGTGTGCAGTGCTGGTATGCAAGATGATCTCAGTGGAGGGAAGAACACCAGGTTTTACATTTGAAGTCTGGAGTGTGTCAGCAAAGCTAACAGACAGATCCGCGTGTGACTGCATAGATAATACTGCTTCCAGAAGTCAAAGTAGAAGATACCAACTTGACTTAAAGAAACATTAGCTAACTGTTAATGTTCCTTTAGTGTGGGAAGAATCCTCAGGCTGGCTTGTGATTAGAAATTAGGCAACACTGGTTTACAGCTGCTGTGTATTAGCTAGACTTTGTTATTCCTGTTTACTGATCTTTTTCTTTATTTCTGCTGGGAAGCATATAGATTGCCACACTACATGTATCTCAGACTTGGAGTTTTCTTCAGATTTTACCCTGAGAACCACAAAGACAGCCATGTGCACGGTAAGCCACCCCTTCCTATTTCCACAGATCTGACTAGCAGTGCAGCTGATTGGCAGAGTAATGAATTAATTACCAGGCTTGTGATAAATGAAAACGGCTATTGCCATTGACAGTCTGTCTTTGCTGCCTCTGGACAGATCTGCTTAACAGATGAGTAGACTTCAGAAAAGTCCCCGCAGCTGGGTGTGGTGATGAGCGCCTGTAATCTTAGCCCTCAGGAGATGAAGGACAGCCACAGCTATAAAGACCCTGTCTCCTACAGCTAGTTTAGTTAGTAGACAGTAGTGGGCAATCTTGGTTTTTATTTTCCTTTCCTCCTTGGGTTATTATCTGTCATACTTAGTGGAGAACATTCCACTTTGTCTTCAAAAACAAAAGTTCTTATGCTGTGCCTCCCTGTCGGTCTCCACACTTAATTTAGATATGTTTACGGACTCAGCTCTGGCACAGAAGAAGAGATGAGGCCTTTGAAATGGTAGGCAGATCCAAATACACATTTGTAGGTCTGTCTGCCTGTGGAGACAGAGTTCCACTGTGTAGCCTAATTCTATCTGCGTCGACAGCATGCTTGTGTGGAGGAATCCAGCCATGTTAAGCCCAAACTGTCAGGGATTTATGGTAGGTTTTAGCTGAGAAGCAGATATTCCTATGTAGTACTGAATGTTAGCACTTCTGAGAGTTTTCTTCCACATTTAAATCAAATGCATCTTCCTGCGATGGCAGGCAGAGTGCCCGTATACATTGGGCAGCATTCATTACTCTGTTCTCACAGTCGTTCAGGTTTGCTTGATGCTGCATTCTACTGAAGAGGAGTAGAAACTTCTGCCGTGCTTTATCCCTCTGACTCCGCAAAAGCTTTGTTAGTGGGATTGTACGAGTCAGCCAGAGAACACATAGGACAGTACAGGTGTGCAATCAGCCAGAGTCAGATACAGGCGCATCTGAAACAAGCTTGAAATGTATTCCATTCTAGATATGGTGAGCCAGCGCAGCTTCTCACCAGTATAGGAAACCATCTCCTCTGGGCATAGTTACATGTGCCTCTAATCCCAGCACTGAGGAGAATGAGGCAGGAGAATTACAGCAACACTGAGACCAGCCCAGTCTGTGGTGTGAGATCTGTCTCAAAAATAAATAAACAACAACAAAAAATTACTTTTTTTTTTTTTTTTTTTTTTTTGGCTTTCAAGACAGGGTTTCTCTGTGTACATCTGGCTGTCCTGAAACTCACTCTGTAGACCAGGCTGGCCTCGAACTCACAGAGATCCTCCTGCCTCTGCCTCCCGAGTGCTGGGATTAAAGGCATGGGCCACTACCACCTGGTCAAAACAAAAAACAAAATGCTGTTATTTTTGTCGTTATTTTTGTGTGTAAAGTACTGGTTTTAGAAGTGTTTTCCCCCTTTGCCCATATTTGCAATCATTTCTAAAGTCTGTATTTGCTGCCTCCCTGAGCCAACCCTAAATATGTTTCTCTTGATTATCTTCTTCTAATTATGAGTTTTCCAATTTTTCATACTGCATATAATTATTAGCTGATTAGAAGAGTGGCTCAGCAATTGAGATCACCTCTGCTCTCCCAGAGGACCCAGGTTCTCTTCCCAGCACTGACATGGCAGCTCACGACTACTGTGACTCCAGCTCCAGGACATCCAGCACCCTCTTCTGGCTTCTTTGAGCACACATCTGTACATACCCCACACAGACATATACACATAAATAAAAGCAATTTTCTAAGTGGAAAAAATTATGGCAGTCTTATATACTAGAATAACTCGGACTAAAGTGGTAGTATTCCTGTAGAACGTCACTCTGGAGGCGGTTGTTGGGGAGAGGACTGAGTGCCGCGGTGGTGGCTCTCCAGTGTCTTGAGAATGGGGTCTGGCTGTCCTCTGTTGAGCTTCCTGGGGAGCCCAGCAAAATAAAGCCAGGCTCACAACTTGCTGTAGGAAGAGGACCTTGCCCTGACAGCCTAGCCAGCAACCAGCCCTCGTAGGGAAGCAAAGTCAGGGTGTGCAGAGGCTCCCACTAGAGTGAGGTCAGATCGAGAGCAAAGTCCCCATCCGGTATTGGACTGTTGAAGATTGGCAGGCAGCGTTTCCTGAACACTGAACACTACTCCACTTACCTGTTTCTTACTCTTGCTCTTGCTCACTTAGTCACTTTCTCCTGAGGCAAGGTCTCACTAGGAGCCCAAGCTGGCCTTGAGCGCACCTTCTCCAGTATGGGGACTGCGGGAACGTGTGACTGTGCCTTCTGTATTGGAGAGGTTTTCACTGCGTTACTTAATAAGCCTGTTCCTCATACATGGGCTCTCCTGAGGCACCTACAGCAAACGACTGTCTTGGAACGTCTGCCCCTGTCTTAGGGGCGCGGAGAACTGAATGGGGAAGGCTCCTGTCGGGGGTAGCGCATGGTTGAGGCCTGGGGTCTGAGCACTGCACACGACAGTGATAGTAAGAACTTGTTTACACAGAGCACAGGCTCTGCCTTTGGGGTTCCCTAGATTTCCCAAGAGACCCAGGCCCAGGCTGATGTCTCACTCTGTCCTCAGCATATGTCCTCAGCTCCAAAAGCCACTGTTGGTCTGATTCTGTGACATAGAAACACCCCTCTCTGCTAATTGTTTAACATTCAAGGCTCCTTCCTAGTTTTTCGATTAGTTTATTTCAGACATATCTAATATGCCACGTATTCATTTTCTAAAGAGGGTGCTCATTTTAAAACGTGCTTTACATTCATAAGTGGCCAAACTAAGGCATTCTTGTTTCTGATGAAGTTGGTGTCTTGCTCCAAGATCCGGAGTTGAACTTCAAGGTTATCATCACTGGTATCAGCCATGCTTCCCACCATAAATGACTTATTCTTTTGCTTCTCCTCATGGCAGCGCTGAGGGAAGGGTTTGCAGGGTTGTGACCCCAGAGGCTTGGGCCCAGCAGGTTGGGGAGGCTGCCGAGAGGAAACGCTGCCCTGGACTCTCCTGTTTGTCTAGGCAGTCTCTGGGGCCTAGTGAGAAACTGCCTAAGAAATCGGGGCCTCCCTAACTAGGGTTTTGAAAAGTTAAAGTAAATGAAAGAACATTGAAGCAGGAGCTAAAAATCCTGTTGCCTCTCAGTGTCGTTCAGCCTCTCTTCATGATGTGCCGGGTGAGTGACTGCAGCAATTTGAAAGCTCAGGTTTTGACCTGTGCAGAAGCAGGCTGGGCCTTCAGGCTGCTGAGTCTCTAAGGCACATAACACTGCTATGAGAATAGGCTTCACCATGTTTACAATCAAACCTCAGTGAGTCCTTGTCATAGTACTTTATTTTGTTTTATTTCCTAATCAAGCTTTACATTTTTCTAATGGCTTCAGGAAGGATTTGGTTTCTTTGCAACTGTTCTTCAAATCTTCTAAAGTTTTTTTTTTTTTTGACATATTTAATGGTGGTAACCAGCTAATTCCAAACTCATTCCACGTAGTAAATCAGTACTTGGAACTCCTTGGTGTAGGTTGACCTAATTTTGACCTTGCAAAGCTAATCAACTAAACAAAGTAATTATTAAAGCACATCTGTGCTGCTTAGAAATGGTCAGATTTGTCTTGAGCTTGCGTCATAGATTTCAGAGAGACAGCTGGCAGATGTTGTAATAGGCTGCCTTAAGGAAGGTTTATGTTATAGAGGAGAGTGGTTCTCACTGACTTCTCTGCAGCTGGTGTTAGGTCTCCTTGTCGGGATGCCCATGCCATCTAGACCTGAGGCTGATCCTTGTCTCTGCTCCTCTGTGTCCCAAGCATCACCAAGTACTAACTGATGGGTGTTAAGAGCTGGAGGCCTTGGAGTATGTAGTAAGCTGAAGAGGTAGTTCTGTGTTCACAGCCAATACTGGAAGAGTCAGATACTCAGTTTACACCATGGATATTAGGTAGCGCCAAATAAAGACTGACAGTTTGGTAGTTATGCTAGGACACTCTCGTCATCTAGTGAGGCGCTTGCTTCACAGCAGTGCAGCACAGAGAAGAGTGGGCAGAAGTGACTTGCCAGGTCACGTTGTGCTGGCAGTGTGTCCTGAAAGTGTGTTTGAAAGTTGTAGCAGAGTGCGCTCTCAAGGGTCTGACTGAGCTGTGCCAGCAGCGTTCTGAGAAACTTGGGATGACAAAGAAAAGGCGGGGAGAAAGCTGTTCGGGTTTTCATTTGTTTTTATTAGATTTATCTCCAGTTTACAAGAGGTCCAAGAACAACTGTAAAAGTTGATTCTCCTTCCACCATGAGGTTTCTGGGGATTGGACTCAGGTAATCAGGCTTGACCAAAAGTACCTTTGCCCACTGAGCTATCTCACCACCCCAGAGTAGTCTGTTCCTATAAATTCAGCAGTCTCTCCAGCCACAGGAGTTGCATAGGTCACAGCAGAAGTGCATTCATATGCATGTGTAAGAATATTTATTGCAGCCTTCTTATTGCCCCAAACTGCAGAGAATCCAAGCACTTAACAAAGCAAATAGGGCATTTAATATGTGATATTTAACATTTAACAGGGTAATAAATAAATAAATGTGATGAGAACATAGCAGTGAGGAACGTATGTGTGACCATGATATTCATGAGTCTTATGGGTATAAACTTCACCTCAGAATAGAGGGACCACCCAGGAGAAAGTTTCATTGTGTAAGTTTCAGGCTAAATTAGCATGATTTTTAGTGTTTGATCAGTGCATGCTGTATGCATGTATAGAAGTAGCTTCTGCTCAACCCCATTAAGATGTATAGGTGACGTGTTAATTTTTAGGAAAGGAGTCTAGGTTGGCTAGAACATGTAGACTATAGTGTTTGCATAGGGAAGGTGTAGAGCATCATCTGCTGCCCTGCACTTAATACAATGAGAAGCGGTTAAGAAGCACTTGGAAGCCGGGAAGCACACACCTTTTTTTATTATTATTATTATTATTATCAAAGATTTCTGTCTCTTCCCCACCTCCGCCTCCCCTTTCACTCCCCCTCCCCCAATCAAGTCCCCCTCCCTCGTAAGCCCAAAGAGCAGTCAGGGTTCCCTGCCCTGTGGGAAGTCCAAGGACCACACACCTTTAATCCCAGCACTGAGGCAGAGGCAGGTGGATCTCTTTGATTTCAAGGCCAGCTGCAGAGCAAGTTCCAGGACAGGCTCCAAAACTACACAGAGAAACCCTGTGTGTCAACTCCCCGCCCCCCAAAAAAGGGGGAAGATGCACTTGGAAAGGAGCTTTGCTGGAATATGGGGCTAAAGGGACTAGAATGGATGCAGGCGGCTGGTTGTCAGGCTAGCCCCGTAGCATAGCCAATAACCATGGTTGACATGGGCAGTTTAGAAAGGAGATGGTGATCCAGGAACTAACTGGAGATGAAACCAAGAGAATGAAGTTAGTAAAGAGGAAGAGAGAGGGATGGCATAAAGCCACAGAACCAGAAGACAAAGTCAGAGACCTGGCCAGTGGCCATTTTTCCATTCCTTATCCCCTCACGTGCTTCTCTATCAGAAAATCTTTCCAAACTGCATCGCTGATGGTCTTCAGGAGGCAGGACAGTGGCAGTTGTCTGTCTGCACTGCAGCAGCTACTCAGCACCCGATGCAGCTCCACTGTTCAAGGCTTTTGCATTCCTCGGGAACACGAACATGAACATATCTTAATCTTGAAAAGCTTAGGTGTGTTCCCTACATTGTGTTAACTCTAAGATGTGTGTTCTTTGATAGAATGTTGAAAAGAGTGGCCCACAGTGACTAAGTTGCTGTTCAGACATCATCAGTGAGAATGTGACCATCTACAAAACAGGTAGCTCTGGAGCTGAGAGTGACTTGTCTATGGAATTGGGGTAGTTCTGAAAGTCAGGCCGTGGTGGAGCCTCAGACTGGCAGACTGAAGGACTGGTAGCACCTGGCTCCAGGGGCTCCAGACAGAACTGTAGGCATTGTAACATCATTGCTCTGAAACACCCTGTCTGGAAGCAGGGATTCATGAGCTGCACTGGACAGCTTTGACACTAGATGGGACAGAGGCCTTTAGGTGGGGCAGTGCCACACTGGGACTCAGCAGTGTCAGAGGAGTCACAGAGGCTCAAGCACAGTGGAAGGGTGGATGGGGTATTTATTAAATAAACAGTAGTAGGTTCTGTCTTAATGCTGTCAAAAGGCCTCTCCCTGCCCTGTCACACAGGTCACCTATGGGCATTATTGTGAAGATAAGTGAATTGACTCTTTGATAGAGACACTTACCCTGGAGTGATGACCTATGAGAAAATAATCTTGCCTTTTTAGGTCTTTTTCAGAAGTCATTGTGAATATTGGCCCTCAAATCTGACATAACATACCCAGTGTTTCCAGACATTGTATGTGCGTGGGCATTTATAGGACCATCCATCTTCATGGAGAGATGAGTCAAGAATTGAAAACTAAATTTTTGTTGCATAAACTAGATAAGTCACAGTGTAGTTTATGATGTTTACAGAAGTGAGTTAGTCCGTCTTCCTCTTCTCACAGAGAAGAGTGACACCGTGGTACTGGCCGACCTTCAGCTTCTGCATATGTTCTCCTGTGCTTGGCACATGAGAAAGCTATGTGCACGCATGCGTGCACACACACACACACACACACCCTCTCTCTCTCTCTGATCTGTCCAAGAGTCACAAGAAAATCCCAGAAGGGGGCTAGGGATGTGACTCAGTTGGTAGAATGGCTGCCTAGCATATGAGGAGGCCAGAGTCCATCCCTAGGACTACATGAACAGGCTGTGATCCCAGCACTTGGGAGGTGCAGACACAAGAATCAGAAGTCATTCAACGACATAGTGAGTCTGAGGCCAACCTAGGGGATGTGGGACCTGTCACAGAGAGGGAGGGAAGAAAACAAGGGCAATGGGGAGAGGGCGAGAAGGAAGATCCAAAGAAGTTAGACAGACTTGTGGCTGTTTCTGCTCTGCCACTCAGGAAGCAGCTGAGCAGCTTCATGTTGCCCCTTTGGGAGCCTTCCACCCTAACAAATAGAAAGGGGTGCTGGTCTTCCTAAGGGTTGCAGTGGGAATCCTGGAAGACTGACATCAAGAACAGGGCATAGCAGAGACCAGAGAACTGCAATGACTGCAGCCAGCCTCACCACCCCTGCTCAACCCAGGAACCCAGGTCCCCAGTGGAGCCTTACAGCGATAGAGTTGCATGACCCAGGGAACCCAGGTCCCAGTGATGTCTTACAGTGATAG
>JABTXL010002812.1:854236-904930 GCA_025134845.1 Neodon shergylaensis
GCCGAAAACACCCAGGGAAGGCGTGGGGAGGGGGCATCGTTTCTGTGGCCATGTGCTGAGACTGCCGAAAACACCCAGGGAACGGGGGGGGGGGGTGATCATGACTTGGAAGTGTCCTCCAGCAGGAATATGAGTTCTGTTGTGCTAGATGGGAATGGCTCTGGACAGTTGTCAGACTTCTCAGGCTACACAGGGGTTCAGCGTCAGAGTGGGGCTGCATGTCACCATTATGCTAAGATCTGCATCCTGTTTCCTGACCTCTGAAATAGCTTTGGTCTCACTGTTGCTGAGTAAATTGAATGTAGGTGCAGAGGAGGCTGTTAGAGGAAAGCGACGTCTCTCACTTCAGGTTCCAGTGCTGTCTGTGGGAATGAGACCTTGATAGTGCCATTTTCTCTGAAGAAAGCTGAAGCATAGCACGGCTGACCCGAGACTAACACAGACGAGGCTCTGGATGCAACTCTACTTTCACTTTTGCAGCTCACATTGGCCTTGCATGAAAACTTGAAGGTCCTTCTTGTAGCCAGCTTGTCATCTTAATTCTAGGACTCTAACGTCACGTGTTTTAGACGCGAGGATGAAGATAGCTTTTAAGCTTGCTTCTCCGAATTCTCTCTTAATTTCAAAGAAATACTTGATAACTGGCAAGAATTTGAAATTCTGTCTATTCTTCTTACAACCCTGAAGATGACTAGTGTGTGCTTCACCTCCAGACTTTTCCTAATGTTATGAAGCTGGTGTGTGCTAAGGTTGCTCTCTAGCCCAACAACTTAACACCTTTGAATGAATAGAGCCGAGAAGTTTGTTGTTTTAGAATGAGCATGCCTAAAGTAGAGGTATGGGTGGTTAGTGTCATCCTCTGCTTCATAGTGAGTTCAAAGCCAGCCTGAGCTGTGTGAGATACTACCTTGAAAAAAGTCTCTCTCAGATAGATAAATAGATGGATAGTAGGTAAATAGATAATAGATTGATAGATAAATAGATGGATAGTAGGTAAATAGATAATAGATTGAGTGATAGAGATGATAGACTGATAGATATAGATGGTTGTTAGATGTCAAAATAAGGGAGATTTAATAAACAAGCTTGGAGTCCCTCACTGCATAGGGGCATTCTAAGTGCCTGTCCTCAGGAGTTTCTCGCTGTGTAGGGATATTCTAAGTGCCTGTCCTCAGGGTAGTAGCAGGAAGAAGAGACCTAGGGCAGAAAATAGGACACAATACATGTTCTCCACTTGATAATAACTAGAACCCGCAGATTGAAGTCATTGAGAGTTAAGTAAGATAAAGCAAATGGCATAAATTGCTGATCAACAGATTGAACAAAGCACCTTATAAGCCAGACCAAAAGAAAGTATTAGTAGAGAAAATGGAAAAAGCAGAGCCTCAGATCCACATCAGAGGGCTGGCAGGGTGGTTCAGTGGTCCAGGTGCTTACTGCCAAGCTTGACAATCTAAATTCAGTCCCTGAGACCCACATGTAGAAGGAGAGAATCAACTCATAGTTGTTGACCGCATGTGTGTGCACATATACACACAGAGTGATAAGCGTGTGTTCATGTACATGCATTAAATAAATAAATGTAGGTGTTTTTTTTTTTTTTTTTTTTTTTTTTTGGTTTTTCGAGACAGGGTTCCTCTGTGGTTTTGGAGCCTGTCCTGGAACTAGCTCAGCCGTTAAAGGCTAGGCTCACAACCATAAATATAAATGTAGTTTTAAAAACAGAAAAAAATGCTTTAAGTCCTGTACATTTAGAACTACAGAACATTGAGAGAAATGAAATCCTCATGAATGGAGAGGTGCGCTGTTGGTTGGTATATTCTCTGCACCATACACAGAGACTAGCACACTCAGTGGATTGTAGATACCATTTGTTTTTTATCAAAACTTGTATTACATTTTATTTATTTGTATATATAGGCGCACACGTGGCACAGTACCCATGTGGGAGTCAGAGGATAGCTTAGGGGAGTTGGTTCCTGCTATCCACAGTGTGGGTCCCAGGGATTGAATTCAGGTCCTCACTTAGGCTTGGTGGCAATGAACCAACATCAGATCTAGATACGTAAAATTTAAAGGCTTTAAACTGTGTAAAACGCATGGTCAATAGATCATCTTTTGGCAGGCTTATAAAAGGGAATGTTGACAAGACAACTGTATATGCCATCAAAATTTTAAACTCCCTCGTTGGACAGTTTCATCCAGATAAAATTCAGATTTTCCCAAAGCTGTTTTTTAAAAAAACATTCTTTTCCAGCTTCACCCTTTCAGGGCCCAAGACTAACTCATGCCCCAGCTGCATCTTCTTGTTGGGGCTTTTGCGGTGCTTTGGGACAAGCCCAGGACGTCATAGATGCCTTGGCAAGTGCTACCCCCACGGAGCTGCAGAGATGACATTTCTTAGTTCACTGTCCTACTTTCTTAAGAACTTCCTTGGGTTTATTCAAGGTAGTCGTCTCCATCTGCAGCTGCTGTGGCTTCTCTGTGTATAGAGTTCCACTTCCGCTCTCTTCACTCTTGGGAGTCTCCTGGTTGTCCTCAGTCAGCGGCTCTCTCCTCTCCTGTCCAGGTCAGCTTGTCCACACATCTGCTGCTGCGTCCCCGTAGGGTGTGTCAAGTTCTAACAGCACGTTTGTGTCACCATATGCTGTGCTGACTTCTAATGGCATGAGTCCTTGGCCTTTCGATTTTATCTGTCAGTGTGTGGCTGAGGGACTACAGTAAGACTACTTGCTTAAGTCCCGTTCTTCTGTAACTTAGGGTGGCACCATGCCAAGGCACTTAACTCGCTGCTGTGTGACCATCTTTCCAGCTCCAGTGTGCTTGGGACCTTACTGTGTGGCTGGTCTTAAGCAGGTTGTTTTATCTTGCGTGGCTGAAAAGAATTTTCAATGTGTGGTTTTATGCATGGCAGAGATTTTAGGTAGAGTTCAAGCCAAGAGTCTATTTTGAAAATTTTACAATTTATGAATTTTGGTATCCATGATATAACATGCAAGATGTTTGTTTGAAGCAGGGTCTCAAGTGGCCCAATCTGGCCTTAAATTCACTGTTTATGTGAGGATAGCTGAATTTCTGATTCTTTGGCCTCCTCTTGAGTGCTGACATTATCGGTGTTGCGCTACCATACACTGATGCAGCATATTTCAGTATAGCTGTGTAGTTACTCTGCCTATGTTGTTTACATGTGCATATGTCTGTGTCTGCTTCTGTTTCAACAATGGCCAGTGTTGTTTGGTAAACTAAATTCACTCCCTGTGAGGGCAGACTGAATACTTAGAAAGTAGGAAGACGACTGGACCTTATAGTTTACACTAGGGAGACAAGGACAGGTGGCTCTCTTGAGTTCAAAGCTAATCTGGTCTACATGGAGAGTTCCAGGCCACGCAGAGCTATACAGTGAGACCCTGTCTCCAATTTTAAAAGAATAAAGAAATAATAATTAAAAAAAAGAAAAAACAAGGAGGAAAAAAGCTGCAAATAAGAAATTTCTCCCACAGAGAATGTATCTGAAATAAGAATTCAGACAATTCATTTGGCTAGGAGCAAAACTCACTAGGTGTCTGTTTGCTTTATTTACAAGCTAGTTCTTAAAAAAAATTTGCAAAGAAACAGCCTACTTCAGAATTTAGGGTGCTCCAGCTTGTTGCAGGGGGAGCTGTCTCCAGGATGGAGTTTAGTTGCAGAAGACATCCTTTTAAAATGTGTGGTGTTTCTTTGCATCCGAAAATAATATACTTTTTTTTTACACAGCTTACACAACAATTTGTATTATAAACCTTGACGTGTTTCATGTATAAATTTGAAAATATGGTTGTCATCAGGCTGTTTCTTTATATACATAGTGTGTCTGCTCAGAGTGATTATATATACAGTGAGCTTGCTCACAGTATTTACGCACAGTGAACTTGCTCAATGTTTACACACACAGTGAACTTGCTCAGGCTGTTTACACACACTCGATGCTTACACACACAGTGAGCTTGCTCAGGCTGTTGACACAAGCTTGCTCAAGCCATCCAGCAAGAGCTTGCTGTACACTCTGAGCAGCGTCAGTTATTTATATCTGCCTGACACTGACTAATTACTCTTATCTAGCCCGCTGTGACAGCCACTGCACTTCAGTTAGGTGCGGACAGTTGAAGGGGGCTCAGCAGTATGAATTATGTGTTTACCACTGTGACCCTTCACACCATTTAATTAACTTCAGTAAGTGTGTATTGCACCCTAATCTTTGAAATGGCTGCTGTGGAAGAGAGATAGATCTTTTGTTTTATCTTCAAACATGAGAACAGCAGCAGTGTCAGCTTCGTATTTAAGGCAGTTCATGCTTAATGTCTCTCCTAGTGTTGTGAGTTCTCAGCCCCTGTTTGTTTCAAATAAAGGCAGTCATTTTAATAATTCTTTTGAGTGCATAATTTTTTCTGTGCTTTCCTCATTGTCTTTGTGTCCCTGAGACAGCCGCACTCTATGGTCCAGTATCTCCTGCCTCAGCCCCCTGAGTGCTAGGATTATGGCTGGGTTACTGCCCAGCTTTGTGTTTGTATATGTAGTTTGCATTTGTCTGATTCCCGATGACATCAGCATTTTTCATCTGCTATTGGGATTTGTGTGGTGCTTGTGAGGAATTGGATTTTTGAGACAGTCTCTCTCTATGTCCTTGCCTGGCTTTACCAGACTGACTTTGAACTTGCTATCCTTCTGTTTCTGCCTCTGCCCCTAGGTTCTGGGCAGTAGTCAGGTGCTACCACATCCTGCCCTTTTGCTGGGTTTTTAGGTGGGTTATTTGTTGTCGGTTAGCTGTAAGAATTGTTTGTGTTCTTTATAAGGTAGGTGCATTGATGATATCTTCATCCCAGTTTCTACCATGTCTTTACAAAGAATAGCCATAGAATAGAGGTTTTATGAGATTTACTATGTCAGCCATTGATAGCATGTGCCTTTTGTGCTGATCCTAAAACTTGAGCTGATTCCAATAGGACGTGTGTTTCTTCTTAATGTTCAGACTTGCTCACAACATTTAGGTGTATAATCTATTTCATTTTAAGAGTTAGTGATTCATCTTTTCAGTTGTTCTGTCTTCATTTCTCGACAGAACTGTCCTTCTCCCATTTAATTACCTTGGCGCCTTTGTCGGAAGTTAATGGGCCATATGCATATGGCCTCCTTCTGAGCGCACGCTTTGTTCTGTTGATCTATGTGTCTGTCCTTAAGTCAGGAGGACGCCATCTTTACGAACGTGTTCAAACTATTTCGGCTCTCTCAGACTCCATTCACACACACATTTTATCGACTGGGCTGCTGAGGGTGCACTGAGTCCACAGACCAGTGGGGGAGTGTGGTCCACATGGTGCTCAGTCCCACCCCACGCATATCCTCCATATTTCATGGTTGGATGTCAATACATGGCATAAGTTCCATTTTCTCTGTGTTATGTACCAAAACAAGTCTATTTAATTCATGAAGTGGCATCTTCTCAGCTTCTGAATCAGTAAATGATAAATTCAGACCAAGTTTATTGGAGTGAAATGAAAATTTAAAACTACAAAAGGAAATGGCTCAGCTGGTAAAGTGTCTGCCCTTCAAGTGTGGGGACCAGAGTTCAGATCCCTAGCACCCACATAAAGAGCCAAGTATAGTACCACGTGTGCCTGTGAGCCCAGATTAAAAATCCGGAACAGCTGATCCCTGAAGTCACTGGCTAGTCTACCCCAGGTGTGAGTGCAGGTGTAGTGAGAGACTCCTGTCTCAAAGAAGTAATAAAGTTGGGCCAGGAGTGATGGCACACACTTTTAATCCTAATGTGTGGAAGGGGGCCAGAAGCAGGTGGATCTCTATGACTTCAAGGCCACCCGAGGCTATATAGTAAGACCCTGTCTTAGAAAACAAAAAAATAAAGTAGACCCAGCTGAGGAGCTGTTGGCAACTGTTAAGCTTCTGCGAGAGAGCAGTCAGTTTTCTTTGGAGTCCCTGGTCAAGTCACTCATGTTCCATAGAAGGCACACCAACATCTAAGAATATATGAGATCTGAGCAGCACAAATTGGACTTGATGGGATTAAACAAAACAAACTGGGCGCTGTGGAGCATAGCCTTAATCACAGCGGCTTTAATCAGGAGGCAGAGGCAGGCGGATCTCTGTGAGTACAAAGCCAGCCTGATCTATATAGTGAGTTCCAGGAGCTTGTCTTAAAAATAACAACAAGGGCTGGAGAGATGGCTCAGCGGTTAAGAGTACTGACTGTTCTTCCAGAGGTCCTGAGTTCAATTCCCAGCAACCTCATGGTGGCTCACAACCATCTGTAATGAGATCTGGCGCCCTCTTCTGGGGTGCAGGTATGCACACAGGCAGAATATTGTATACATAATAAATAAATAAATTTAAAAAAAAAAAGCTGGGCGGTGGGGGTGCACGCCTTTAATCTCAGCACTCAGGAGGCAGAGGTAGGCGGATCTCTGTGAGTTTGAGGCCAGCCTGGTCTACAAGACCAGGAGAGGCTGTAACTAACTCCACGGACAAACTCTATCTCAAAAAACAAACAAACAAAGATAACAACAACAACAACTAAAAAAGAATACCAAGCTAGGTGGGAGGGAAGGAGAATGGATCTGGGAGGAATTGGAGTGGTCTTATTAAAGCAGGGAATGGTGAGGACACCACTGTCAGCCTTGCTTTGTCACTGTAACTGCAGAGAGATGGGGGAAGTGAAATGAGGTTTCGCACTAGAAAGGCTCAGGCATCCCTGTGAGTCTTCAAGAAAGCCTGCTTGCGGGTAACAGCTGCGGTTTCATGGAACTGGTGTGTGCTCACTGTTGAGCCTCTGTGGTTCCTTCTGTTTACATGGCAGGACACTGAAGGCCGGCAGCCATGTCTTGTACCTCTGTGACGACAGAACAGAGACCCACTGGATGGTACATTCACAGCAGCCTATTCTTACTGTGTGCTCTGCCTTACTTTGTAGGTGAAGCCTTGAAAGGAAAGATCACAGTTCACAAGAATAAGAAGGATCCTCGCTCCCTCATTGTGACCCTGACCTTGAACAGCTCAACTCAGACTTACAGTCTCCAGTGACCATCTTGGTCTCCAGCTGCTGCAAAACCTGAAGCACACATGACTCTCGGTCTTGAACATGGGATCGGGCGGTCAGTGGGAGGGGCGGGCTCCATAGGGCTGCAGCTCCTGGCTAGTAAGTGTAGAATAGAGTAGGGAGCTCAGTGGAGGACCGTGCCCTCCTCCTGCTTCTGCTGTGGGACCCTAGTCGCAGAAGCCTGCTTGGCAGACTAGCTGAAGGGAGCCCTCTCCTGCCAGACTGAGAGTCATTTAAATTATTGGCTTACTTTTAAAACAGTAGTAATTCCGGATTTCTTTTATATATTTGTAAGTTTCTTACTATATTTTTTTTTAATAATGAGCAGGACAAAGCCCTGTTTTGTTGCAGGTTTCCTTTCTGGAAGAACAGTTTTTAGTTGCATCCTTTGCTGTAATATCAGGGTATCTTAAGACCAGAGAACCAGTGGACAGGACAGAGCAGTGGCTCCTGCAGGTCCTGTTTGCAGAGGCCGAGCCTGTCCTCTCCAGCCACCTGCAGCTCAGCTATCTCTCCTCAGTGTTCTCAAGCCATAGATAGCACTGCCAGGGAGTCTGACCTCAGTACTTACCCTAGGTGTGATGGACTTCTCAAGGCTGAGATGGATAGATGCCTCTCAAATGCTGCCTTTCAGACCAGGTCACACATGCATCTGCTAATGTTAGAAATCATGTTATTTCGGTTGGAAGAATGAAAATACTCAATAAAATGTCTAACTATTGGAGAATTGAAAGCTTCCTCTTTGCACTGATTCCTGTTGTGAGGTCATAAACATTTAACAAGTCAAGGAAGGTGTCAATTTCAAAAAGCAGTAACTCCAACAGGTGAACCAGGCATCTCTGTCGACACTAGACACCAGCAGGAGCTCAGACTAGTCCTGAAGTGAGTGGGTTCCCACACAGCTGTAGATCCCAGTGTACTCTTAGTCTCTTTCCTTAGCCCGACTCCCCTTCACAAGATGCCGGTTATGTTAGTACAGTTCAGGTGTTGAGGTCAGGGCCTCAGTAAGAGGAGGTGACAGTATTGTTGTTGTTCATTGAAGGAGCTCTTCCCGGGAACACAGAATGAATGAGCAGCCTCAGCAGGCTGGCCTTTACAAAATACAAGAAGGGCTACAGCAGAAAAGAACTGGACTGTCAGCGGAGGGAGATAACCCATCAGATTTTGTATTGTATTGTTTTGCTGTATTGAGATTTAACTCAGGGCCTCACCCATAATAGAGAAACACTGAGCTATGACCCGGCCTTCCTTTTTTTTTTTTTTCTCTCCTTATTTCCTTTCTGTTGGAGGAGGCTGCTTGTTGGTTTCTGACCACCCAGCTAGCTTAGACCTGAAATAATCACACAGAAACGGTTTTAATTAAATCACTGCTTGGCCCATTAGCTCTAACTTCTTATTGGCTAACTCATATTAATTTAACCCATTTCTATTAATCTGTGTATCGCCACATGACAGTGGCTCACTGTCTAAAGTTCCCAGCATCTGTCTCCAGTGGCTCCATGGCTTCTCTCTGACTCTGCCCTGCTTTTTCCCTAGCTTTCCCTGCCTACCTAAGTTCAGTTTCTTTATTCATTAATGGTGATCACAGCACACAAAGGGGACTCCCACATCACCTTTCAGTGAATAAATATTTTCTACTATTTAAAAAAGTATTTCTCAAAAATTACCCCTTTTGCCAGGCATGGTGGTGCACACCTTTAATCCCAGCACTTAGTAGGCAGAGGTAGGTTGATCTTTATGAGTTTGTGGCCAGCATGGGTTACATAGTGAGGCTGGTTTCAAGCTGGGATTTTTGTGTCAAAGGATAGGGAAAAGGAGGGATTTTATTAGGGGCAGAATAGAGGAGTCTGCTGTTTTCCTTAAGTAAGCTTGTTATGAAATGGGTTTGTTGTCTCTTTGCAACCCCTGTGTCTGAGGATGGGCAGCCACTTTTCTACAGTTTCCCAATAGCTGGTTTCTGAGAGCTTTGAGCTCAGTTGAGGACCTTGGCATTTGGGATGTATGTGGAAGTGTTCCTTAGGGGAAAATTATCTGGATGTTTTGTTTTGTTTTGTTTGAGTCTCATGTAGTCCGAGCCAACTTTCAGCTTGCTTTGTAGCCAATGGCAATATTGGGCTTCTGATTCTATTACATTCACCTCCTAAGTAGTCTGTTTACTTTCTATTGACAGAGGTTCCTGTCCCACCCAGTCCCGCAGCTGTTCAGTCCCAAAGAAACACACAGAGGCACACATAATTATAAACTGGTTGGCCTAGTAGCTCAGACTTCTTATTAACGAATTCTTACATCCTATATTAACTTGTCTGTGTCAGCCACATGACTTGGTACCTTTTATCGTGAGGCAGTCACATCTTGCTTCCCCTGCATCTGGGTGACAACAGTCTTTCCTCTTCCCAGAATTCTCCTGTTCTGTGCACCCAGCCTATACTTCCTGCCTGACTACTGGCCAATCAGTGTTTTATTAAAATACAAGTAACAAATCTTTACAGGGTACAAAACCATTGTCCCACAGCATTTTTTTTTAGTCACCTTCTTGAAATTTACCTATGAGTCCCACTTGTACCTGTCCCTTAGGGTTGAAGAAGCAGGGTCTCATGTGAAGTTACATAAGATTAGTCTCAGGGCTCCGTAGCCCCTCTTCCTGCAGGACGGAATATTACGCTACTGCTAAGAGCTTTTAACCAGAGAAATAGCCAGACTTGTCAGCCATCCACCACCATCATGGAGAACAGACCTGGGTCATTTGTAAAGACTGAAATTAGCTCATAGAGCTACAGATGTCGTCTGTGCCTGCTCTCTTCTCGTAAGGAGACAGTCTGTGATGAGAGGCAAGGGTGAGGAGTGCCCAGTGGGCACTGAGTGCAGCTGTTTAGGTTCAGTGCCCTTAGGATGCCACCTTCTTTATTTGAGTCTCCTGCAGTTACTCCTGCACCCCCATGTCAGGTAATTGAGACGTGGCTCACACCGCTAACGGTACTTCCCTGCCCCCATCTGCAGTGGGCTCCCCAGCTGCTCCCACGCTCCATAGTTAGTTGTGGGCTTTCCACCTCCATGAGAATATCAGGTTAACCCATCGATAGTGTTCAGGGACCATGTTTCCTCAGGTGAGACTGAGGTAAAATGTGGGTGAAGTAAATTGAGGTAAGGTTTATAATCTGTGTAGAAAAGCCACTTAGGAAAGGAATAAATGTATTTTTAGTGGCAGCCATGAGAGAACAATTGCCCCCTAGGACTCATGACTGGTCACGGCAGAGAAGACAGGCACAGCAGGACAGAGGTTACAAGGACGTTGCTTTTTAGAATTGAAAACATGGAGCGAATGAAGCAACTGGAAGTCCATCTGTGCGGATGGAGGTGATTTTTCAATTTGTCTACTTTAAGCACGCCTAAACAGTTACAGTTACTGCTCCTTTTCAAGAAATCTAGAAAACTGCAACTTTGTGGCTCTTTATCCCCTAAGTTCAGAAAGCTCCAAGAGGATTGGCAAACTCCTGGATAAGCAAGAGCCAAATATCGTAGCACACTAGTCATCCTAGTGCTCAGAAACCGAGGCAGGAGGACTGCAAGTTTAAGGCCAGCCTGGTACAGCTTGATATATCCCTCAAGGCTGGTGTTGGTCTTTGATCCCAGCCTGTAGTGCTATTTTGCAAAGTTTTAGAAACTTGAGGAGGGACAGAATCTGGAAGTAGGTTCCCTCAGCCAGGTCCTTGCAGAGATTCTATCCAGGGCTCCTTCCTTAGGACCAAGGCCTTGCATAGACTCCCTACAAGCCCAGAGGGCCAGGTGACTATATGCCGATCCTTTGTGAACCAAAAAAGCAATTCCCAGGCCAAGCTTGGTGGTGTAGTACACGCCTTTAATTGCAGCACTTGGGTGGGAGGCAGAGGCAGGCAGATCTCTGAATTCCAAACAGCTTGGTCTCCATAGTTCCAGGCCAGCCAGAGCTACCGAGAGAGACTCTCTCTCTAAAGAGAAAAACAAGAGCTAAACATCATTCCGCCCTGATTTGGATCAGAACGGTGAGGGAAGTTACTACGCATAGCAAAACCATCTCAACAACCCTAACAGAGAAAGGTGTCAACAGAAGTATCAAAAGCTGGGGTGTCACAGCTCTACCGTAAACTATGAAGTGACTCAGCGAATGAGTGACTCCAGGGTCTGAAGGAGTTTTCAGGGGTCTGGCAGACCTCCAGATCTCTAAGAGGGGCTGGCTGAGCTTATGTCATGTCAGCAGTGTTGCCTCAGACACCGACGTAGGATATTTAGTGTGTCCTTGCCCACCTGGCAGCGGGGCATTGTTGCCTTGAAGGGCTCGTCTGGTTTTTAACCTCGTCTTGATTTTGAGTGTCTCCTTGCTTTAAAGCAAAGCTTTCCAAGCAGAATGATAAATAAGCAGTTTCAAAATATCTTTACAATTCGTTTGACCATCCTAATACATTTTTCATATATTGTCTGAGCATCTTGGCTGATAGCAAGTAATTCATATTCTTCCAGGTCCAGATTGTGACTGAATCATACATAAAAATGATCTGCCACTGAATTCGTTTGATTAGTGGAAGTTAACAGGAAGACGGCAACTAAGTTACAGTGTATTCTCTGCACGGAGTATGCATTCAGTAAAAATGAGGTCTCTTTGACAGCGTGAATCTTGCTATGGGAATGTTAAACCAAAAGGTAACTTGGGATGAGCTCAATTTATTTATTTATTCATTTTAGGTTTTTATTTATTTATTGTATGGGTATGGGTATATACATACCTGGTATCTGAGGGGCCAGAAGGAGGGCATCAGATCCCCTGGAAATGGAGTTATAGGTGGTTGTGAGCCATCATGTTTATCTGGGAATGGTACCTGGGACCCCTGGAAGAACTGTCCGTGCTTTTAACTGCTGACCCATCTCTTCAACCCCTAGCCCAGATTTAAAGGCTCCCTCTGCCGGAGTATTTAAAAGACAACAATTGCTTATTCACCTGTTTGCATCATGTCTGATTCTTGATAGCCTCGTCTGTGGAGTGATATAAATTTGGCCCACTTTTTTAAATTTTCAAAATAAACGGAGTAGCTGTTGTGTGCACGTGCACTTCTCCTGGGGCAAAAGAGAGACGTTAATGGCTCCAGCTCGGGCTTGAATAGCAGACAAGAAAGCAAGTCCGCCAAGTTTAATTGGAGTTACCTACAGGAGCATGGGCAACTTAGAAGTGACTCCAACACTTAACGAAATCTATTCCTCAGCAACCAGTAACCACCTGTATATCATGGAGAAGGAGAGGCCCCATGATCGTCTGAAGCTGAGAGAGTTCGTGAGGGCAAAATTGCAAAATGGTAGCATCTGAAATCGTGTTGCGTCACATTGTTAGCAGAAGTGAACCCATACACAACAGTCGCCGCCAGTTGAAATGTGGAGGCCCAAGAACGAACCGGGAAGATCATTGATTATTTGTCTCCAGGGAAACCACCTGTGCCATAGCATTGTGAATCCATCTGTCTTTTTAATACATCATCATTTTCACTTGAGAGAAAAACTCTCACGCTATGACAAGTAAAACAGAAGGGAGGCTTCCTTGCTAACAAATAGTAAAACTCAAGACGCTAAAATTAGAATTTTGGAAAATAAGGCTCCTCTCATGTGAGCTCCAGGCTTCCCAGTATTTGTCTTGTGCAGATAACCACAGCTGTAGTGAGTGCCACGGCTCCATGGCTCTGGTGTCCAGAAGACACTGCCAGGTGGCACAGGGGTTTCTCCTTGGCCAGTGGAGGGCTACAGTACCACTCACTCCCAGACCCAGCCCTCCTTCCCATGGTTTGTAGTCCCTGTCTCATGTTGTCCTCCCAGTCTCTTTTACCTTTCTGCAGTAGAATGCAGGCTCTGGGAAGACACGGGTGGGGGGGGGGTTCATTTTGAGATTTAGTGGTAATACTGGCATGATTTTAACACTGGATAATAAAATATACCAGCACTGAAAGGTCTACATAGCTGGGTAAACTACACACACACACAGATGATGTAACCAATACCTTTTTTTTTTTCTATTTTCTTTTTTTGTTTTTGTTTTTCGAGACAGGGTTTCTCTGTAGCTTTGGTTCCTGTCCTGGAACTAGCTCTTGTAGACCAGGCTGGCCTCAAACTCCCAGAGATCCGCCTGCTTCTGCCTCCCAAGTGCTGGGATTAAAGGCGTGCGCCACCACTGTCCAGCTCACCAATACCTTTTCAAAGGGCACAGTAAACCCTTGAAGTCTCATGTTACAAGTCAAGCGTTTGTTGGTGCAGTTTTAAGATTCCACACTGCAGCTGACCTGTAAGAAACCATTGTGTGGCAGGTTTTGATGAGGCCATTTTTCATAGACTCAAGCAGAACGGCTTGCCCTTACATGTGTTCTGTGGGATTTGTAACAAAGACAGACACTGCTGCTCTCCTCACGAGATGTTAGGTTTGAGAAATAAAGCTATTTTCATAACTGTTATTTCTATCCCAATCTAAAATTCTATTAGAAAACAAAAACAAAAAGACCCCTACCACCACAAGGGCCTGGACTAGCACATCACGCTGGCGAGTCCTACACTCTACATATGTTCTTTCAAACGTAGGTGACGTAGATTTTAGAACTGGCAATGGCAGAACCTGTCATAGTAAAACGTTTAATAAGCTGAATGTGGTGGCCAGTGCCTGTAATCCCAGGAGGCTGGAGAGGACAGATGGAGAAGGTGAGGCCAGCCTGTGCTCTGTAGCAGGATCCTGTTTTCAAATAACAATACTGATTTGTTCACTTTTGCGTTAGAAGGTAAGTAAAAGGGTGAAATCATGACTCAGTGAAATCTCAGCACACTCTAGAGACAGTTCCAATCATTAGAAACACTTTAATACCGCTCCAAGCAGGTGATGGGAATTGTTTGAAGTGGCTATCTTCTCATCGTCAGTTTTCAGGAGAACAAATTGCTCGTGTGGCCTGGGGAGCGTGGTAAGCTCAGGCACCCAGGTCTTCATTAGCATGCATCTCCATGTAGCCCTGCTGGGATCCCTAATAGGATTCTTCCCACGAACTTTTGCTTATGGGCGCCTCTGCAGTTCTATAGGCTGTGGCTTAATGGTCCCGCATTTCCTTAAAGAGACAAGGTATGGCTGAGGCAATTCAAAATTCTGTGTGTGTCTCCTGCCACTGTGTTAGACTTTCATGGCATCTGGAATATGCTGAGCCAGGGGGTCACAGTGGCCACCAAGCCTGGGAAATGTGGGAAGGGCTGGTCAGGTCTCACCACCTGGAAGTCCATTTGTCTTAGTACAGTGGAAAGGGTGAGAACATTCTAGAAGAAAGTAGGAGACCCCAAACTGCTTCTTACCAAGTGAGATCTTCAGACAATCTAGTGCTTAGGAACTAAGAAATGTAAGTATGTGGCATTTAATTTTGTGTGTATTTGCTTTGCTTTTCCTTTTTTTGACTGAGGCAGAGGCTTGCTATGTAGCCACGCCTCAACTCAAATGAATCCTCTGATTATAGGTGGTTATAAGTGCACAGAACCATGCCTTGCTTTGTTTTGCTTTGCTTTTCATTTTGGCTGCTTAGTTGTGTATTTTGAGACAGGGTCTCACTCTGTTGCCCAGGCTAGACTTAGAATGATCCTCCTGCCTCAGCCTTCCATGTGCTAGGATTATAAGTCACCATCCTTAATTCATATGTAAAGTGTTTTATCCAACAGTTAACACCTAGCAAGTGCAAGGCCCCTGGCTTGACCCCCAGCCCCATAAACTAATGATCCGCTGTGGAGTACACATAGTAATAAATACTAGGAAGGACAGGGTAGAATAAAGAAAATCATCATAGCTCCTGTTTAAAGTGGTGTGTCAGAGAAAGAGGCCTATTTAGGAGGTGTGAGAAATGAACACAGAAAGGTTAAACAAGTTATTTGGCAGGTAAGGTTGGTTCTGGAGAGGAATGGGTTGGACAGGTTTGAGGCACAAGCATCTTTGTGAGGAAAGGCTTCTTCAGTCTCTAACCCAGGTTGACCTGGAACTCACCGTGTAGCTCAGACTAGTATCAGACTCACGGCAGTGTTCTGCCTCGGCCTCCAGAGTGCAGGGTTACAGTTGTGAGCCCCCCCACCCCGAGAATGGTAATCTGTATAATGATCAGTTTTCACTTTGTGCTCCTGCTGGTCAGAACCAGCCTGTGTACTTCATAGGTCCCAAAAGCAAAGCATTTCCAACCGAGCCATAGCCGGCTCTACCTGACCTTCCTACGAGTAGGCTGGGCTAGATGGACGGGTAGAGCCTTACGAGACACATGACTCTGGCCTGGTAGAGTCCCAGCCTAGGCTGTTGGCCTTGTTGAGACAAGAATGATGGCAGGGAGGCACAGCCTCCAGCTGCTCTGGTGTGTGACCTTTCTTTGGAGATTTGTATGCCAGACAAGAACTCCTGACAGGGCATTGTAAAGTGGGCCTTGTAGCTGAGATCTCACCCTCTAGATGGCCTAGGAAATGGCCCTGTTCTGGCTGAGTCACTCATGGAGAATTATAGTCGCAAAACAGCTCTGGCCTTGGGAACCTGTCTCTGTGCAGCCCTGTGTTTCTGAACGCTGGTTGGCCACTGCCTGGACAGTACATCCTAGGAGGTCAAGTCTGTTTGTCTTTCCAGATGGGTCTAGAACTCATTTCATTGACCATGCTGACCTTGAACTTGTGGCAATCCCACCTCATCCTCCTGAGTGCTGGGAATACTGCTGTATGCCACCATGCCCAACTAATATTTTATTTGTGTAGATTTTTTTGTTGTTGTTCTAGGATTACGGGTATGCCATTACATCCAGCTTCTAAGTTGTTTCTTTAAAACCCACTACTTCTACCCGTCCTAAGATGTGCTGAGTAAAGAGATCTGTTCCTCTCATCCCTTGTTCCCGTTATCATGTGATAGCGTTCAGCATCTTGCAGCTTCGGTATTGCTTAGGATTCAGCCAGGGAAGCACTGCACTTGGAGAAAGACCAGAGAAGCAATTAAAAACACCTGTTTCAGGGCGCGAGCAGCCGAATCTCATCCTGGCTCCAAGGTTTCCCGCTTGTGTCTCCTTCCTCACACAAGCTTCCTTGTTTACTCTGAGCTAGAAATAGGTGGGGTTGCTCATGCAGAATGAGCCCTGTGTGCGTGAGACGCAGTGCAGGGTACTAGGAAAGTGCCATGAACACGGTGATCACTGTTATTTCCCCAGCATCAGCCTCCTGTGTGGCCAAAATAGTCTCCCCTACTCTTTCCTATCAGACTGCACCAGGAAGGTGACAGGATGCAAAGAGCTCCTGACGTCCTCCCCGAGCTAACTAACGCATTTCCAGCCACACTAGAAAGGCTGGGAAATTGTCGTTTTCTTTCCCGAAGCTGCCAGCAGGGAAACTGGTTTCTGACGTGTGTGCATTTAAATTAAGGTTCCTTAAATAGAACACATTTAGCTGTCCCGTAGCTAGAGAGGACTTCCTTGTGACATCAGTAATGACAGAGCTTTTGAGGCCAGCCTCTTCCGTCCGCATCAGCATCATCAGGAGCAGGATTCGTCACCCTTCACAGAAGACTGGCCTGCGTTCCGACCTGCCCCAGCCACTTCATAGCCCTGGCGCTCTGCAGTCCAGTGAAGGGCATGAAACCCTCGATGCTTTGCTTCTTGTGACATAGCCAGCTTTAGCAGGGGAGGTGAGGCTGTGGCAGGTAGACTCACAGAGGAGCTGCAGACAAGAATCCAGCTGCATCCTACCTTTGTGAAAGTTGGACTTTATTGGGGAAAACAAGGGTAGGTTTAGATGGTACAAACAAAGAAGGGAATCATTCATAAGAAGTTGTACAAAAGGAAATAAATTTTAAGATTTGATGTTGGACTGGACTACAAGGGACTCTCAAAAATATAATAATAAAATGAGTTGTTTCAATTTTATTGTATGTTGAAGACATTTAACAAACATTAAGACATGTTTGCCCATCAGGATGAGCAAAGATGGGTTTAACTCATAAAACCTAATGTTAGGGGGCTAGAGATGGCTCAGAAGTTAAGAGAACTGACTGCTGTTCCAGAGGTCCTGAGTTTAATTCCCAACAACCACAGGATGGCTCACACCCATCTATAATGAGATCTGGTGCCCAGAACACTATATACATAGTAAATAAATTTAAAAAAAAAACTAATGTTGGCAGAAGCATAAGGAACCAACCCAGTGTGGTCTTGTGTGGTTCTTACTGCTCTGCCATCTTTTTGGAGCAGGGTTAGGCAGGATGTATCACTGTTTGAAATGCATGTGCTCTTTGACGTGGATGGCTGACTTGAGAAATATCTCTGAAAAGGTGATCAGTCAAGTTATCTAAAGTGTGTGTCCACAAACCTTCAAATAGCTGGTAATAATGAAATACTGAATGGAAACCAGTAGTAGAGTCAAAACTAATTCCAATAATACATTTTTAAAAGCAGAAATCTCAGTTCATTATCCCTGTGGTAGAATGAGCTGTTGCTCTCAGGATCTGAGATGGAGTTTTACTATGTTGTTCAGGCTAGCCTCAAGCTCCTTGCCTACAGTGTCCTCCATCTCACCCTCTGAAATAGCTGGGACTCTAGGGGTACCCACCTCGTGCCTTGGTCTCAGTCCCTCTTCCCAGTCTACTCACGCGTGATCCTCATAGGCAGAGTCTGCTTCTGCATTCCCTGACCTTGCATTTGGCATGCGATGTCCCTTGGCTGGTTGTTAAGGAATTCAGGTCACAGTTACCACCAGGTAAGTAACATCCTTTGTAAAGGTGAACAGGACTTGTCAGACCCTTACCTGAGGCTCCACCCCCCCCCCGCCATACATACACACACACACACACACAGCTGCAGGTAACCTGCCCCAGCTGCATGAGCTCATGGCCGTGCTAGGAGGTTCACTGCAGACGGGGATCCCATTGGTGCAGCCTTCATGCACTACCTTCAGTGCCAGCATGGACTGGTGGCGCAGCTGCCTGAGTCATCCTTGCTCCTGTAAGGAAGCCCGGGGACCCCACTGGTTCCCAGAGCTGGGCTTGGTTATTTGCCGTCTTCAGTGCCCTCTTACCTGTGGTGAACGTGCGTCTGTTCACATTGTCTCAGGAAATGTCACATGATACAAATGGTGTTTGGCCGACATGAAACAGACCATAAGAAACATTTCCTGTAACAAGGGAATGCCGCGGTGCTTCCTACCCCAGGAAGGGTGAGCTAGCAAGGCAAGACTCAAGCTTGCCATACCGTTAGCAAGCAGAGCACATGTCCAGATGGGGCTCTCCCCAGCTCATCCAAACTGCAGCCAGCTTACAGGCACAGTATGGATAGTACATGCACAGCCTGACTTTGCTCAGATGTTTGTACAATTAAGTAGCTGAGTGTGGGGGCAATTGGTTATCCAGCAGTAGTGATACAGTCCACCAGCTGAAAATATCTGGTTCCACAGTAAGCCACCGTTGAAATGGTCAGAAGGGCTGCAGAACACAAGCTTTCTGGGTAGAATTACAAATGTCCACACGGGACTCGGACACGTGGAGAGCTAAGCTGCTGGGGTCCTTACACAGAATGAGAACCCGGGATATCTGGATTCTTGAACCATAGTCTTTGGTTTGGTTTGGTTTCAGTTTTCAAAGAACACGGGTCTGTTTCATAAGAACCAAGAAAGCAGAGTAGCCCGTCTGGAGTAAAGAGGCTTTCTACCAGAAACTAGAGGGGCCCAGAGGACAGGCAGTCAGAAGGCTGGAGCGCAGGTCCACTGGGTAAGGAGGTAGACAGTGATGGGGAGGGATGAACACTTGCCTAGGGCACTGTGGAAACGGCACTAGCTCTAGGTCCTCTCTATAAATATTTGATATTACTACCTTAACTGGCCTCATTTTGAAGGGAAGAACATCCCCAAGATTCCATGGGGACAATTTGCTGTGGCATGACTTCAGAGGGCACCTTCTGTGCATATCCCTTCCCATTGCATGGCTCTGAGGAGAGGTAGTGACATGTGACAAGAAGCACTGATTTGGGGTTGTAGCAGCATTTGAAGTCTCTCTCCTAAAGGAGGGACTGTGGATGAAGGTCAAGCAGAGAGCATCAGAGCACAAGGGATGGACTGCAGAGTCAGCCAGAAACAGGGCACGTGCTCCATCAGCCCTGGTAGCTGAGTCATTGTGTTCCAGCTGCAGGACACTTCTAACCTGGCCTTGGCGTGCCACAAACGCCAAGAGGCAGCTGCTTCACCATTGTGAGAGTCCCTTCAGTACCTGGAGTCATCAGTGACTGCTGGGATTTAATACCCGGGAGATCACTTTGAAAATTAAATGCTAATCAGATACTAAGAGCTGCCACCTGGGTTTTGGGGACATTGAAGGGAATCTGTAATCCTGAATCACACACCTGGCTCAGCCTTTTTGAGAGCAGTAAAGAGGTCAGCAGGAGAGACTCCCAAGGAAAATGCTACAGGACAGTGACAGGCTGGTGCCTAGAGATATAAATGTGACAAGTTCAGAAGGTCACCAGGGTTTCAAACCAGGAAAAATGCTGATGAATGTGATGAAGACCACTTCATCAGGAATTCATCAGCAGTGTGTTGACAAGTCGGAAGGGCAAAATGCAGCTTCTGGCAAGTGTTTTCTAGGCTGATCACAGAAACCCCCAGGGTTTGTGTGGAAATGCTTTACACAAGGTTCAGTGTTAAGGTCGAGTGTTCAACCTTCCTATCCGCATTCAGGAAATAAAAAGTGAGACACAGAAACTCTTGCTGTAGTTCCGGCATGGCCCTACAGTTAGCTCTGTGCAAGCCAGCCTCAGAGCGGTGGCAGCCGTATGAATGGTGTTCGGCCTCCTAGATTGCAGGGGCAGAGCCTTCCAGGACGCTAGACCTGGATGCTGCTGTCATTTCTGGCATAGGAATTTTGCTCCTTGTGGGCTGGGCAAAGTGGAGCCTGCCAGACATCACTTGCTAGTATATTTTATGTTAAAAAGAAAAGAAACCTTTCAGATGCTAGAGAGCTTGCTCAGCAGTGAAGAGCACTTGTTACACTTGCAGAGGAACTGGTTTGATTCCCAGCACCTACATGGTGGTTCACAACCAACCACAACTCCAATTTCAGGGGGTTTGATGCCCTCTTCTAACCTCTGAGGGCACCAAGCATGCATGAGGTACACACACACATACAGGAAGGAAAACACAGAGAGTTAAAGTGAATCCATTTTTTTTATTTTATTTTTTATTTACTTGGTTTTAAATTTTAGTTTATTATGTTTGTGTGTGCACGCACAAACACACTCATACTGTAGGGACATGTACTGTGGCATGTGTGTGAAGGTCAGAGCACAATTTCTTGGAGTCCATTCTGTTCTCACACCATTACGTGGTGCTCAGGATTGAACTCAGGTCTCTAGGCTGGCGTGACAAGTACCTTTACCCATTCAGCAATCCTGCTGATCCTTCTTACTCAGAGTTAGAGACATGTCCACAATGTAGTTCTGGCCAGTCTACAACTTTCTACATAACCCAGACTGGACTTTAACTTGCCATGATCCTCCTACCTCTGCCTCTTCCATTTTTTTAAGGTTATCCAAACAATATATGAGTAGCTGTAAGGCGAAGCCTCTTCGATGCCAGTTCCTGGCCCTACATTGTTAATTCAGTGTTGGTTGTTCCAGACTGTCTTCTAGAGAGGTTTCCATGACAATTGATACTGTTCTGTGGGATGGCATCAGACTCATCCCACAGTTTGCTGATTTCCTCTCCTGAGTATGCTCTTCCAAAATTTTCCATCAATTCATGTTTCCACCATGTTCTTTTAATTCTTTTGCATGCTATTGTGTAATGCACTAATAAGGTTTGTTTATAGGCAAAGGCTCTCCTCTTTCCCAGTTTACTTTTCAGTGATGATAAACACAGGCTTATAGGTTCCTTCTTTGGGTGCCTCTTGTCTTCATGTCCCGTCCAAGTGCTCTCTGAGCCCACCACACAAATCAACACGCTGAGTGAAGAACCAGTCCATCACAGGCAGCTAGCTTTTCAGCCCGGGACCCTCACACCTCCTTCCTGTCCCAGGCCATCTCTGACCACAAAGAACTTGCTGGAGGTATGGGGCAGTTGACACCCTAGGGACCACAGCTGACAGATGGGAAACATGACTGTTTGCCTCCCCTGTGTGTCTTGGGATCTCAGGCCAGCTCACCAGCTACATTAGCCTTTGTTTATGATACTCTGGTGCATTCCTGGTTGCCACTGTCTAAAAAGCTATTCCAGATCCTGCCAAAGAGGTCACGTCCTCCCCAAGGCACCATCGTCCATGGAATTGGGCTATGCTGTCTTCCTAGAGCACCCTGAAGAACCACACAGCATTACTAGCTCATAGAGGGAATTGTCTGCGCCCCTGCCTGCTTTTGTCTCTTTGAAACAGGTTGGTCACACCCCCAAGGACTCACATAGCCCCTTATGAAACCACTCTACCAACCCCTGAGAGCTCAGACATAAGTCTATGGAACCAAGGCTAGGGACAAAGAGTTGAGCAGACATCTTAGTGACAACCAAATGTCACTTTTCATTATTATGATGACCAACTTATCTCAGGTGCCACACGCATCTGGATCCATTCTAGGCTCCATTAGCTAAGTCTCCCTGGCATACATGGATGATAGACGGGCCCGTGGATGTTACAGAAACCAGTATCCGCTTCAGAAAGAATCATGTCCACTGGCCTGAGCCAGCAATTCTCATTCATTCTTCAGAACTTTGCCCTACAGCCATTGAGTCCCCCCCAAGGCAGCATGGGAGCCCCTTTGATATCTTCAAGGTGCCCATGTAGGACACTAGCCCCTCCTTCCCTTGTATGCCATAACCGTTCACGGTGCCGACACTCCCATGAGACCAGTTGAATGTTGAGAACAAGCTGCCTGGCTTGTCTAGGCAGTCAGAAGATGTCTCTCGAGGGAACAGATGAAGGAATGAGACACAGAGATCTTCTCTGAAGTGGAACCAACTCTGCTGGATGGACTCGCATCCAACTGGCTCAGGCTGAGAATGGCACCTTCAGACACAGGCTGCTCTTGCTCAGGAGGATCTGAGCCAGGCATGGAAGAGAAGGGGAAGGGGATACTAGGGGACTCTACTAATCCACCTTTCTGTTGCTACAATAAAACACTTGACTAAAAGCAATTTGGGGAGAAAAGGATTATTTGGCTCACAGGCATGTTTTGTTGAGGGAAGTCAGGGCAGGAACTCAAGCAGAGATCAAAAAAGACCATAGAAGAATGATACATTGTGGCTTGCTGCCCATGGCTTGCTCAGTCTGCTTTCTTGTACCAACCAAACCCACCACCTTGCCCAGGGGCAGTACCATCCGCAATGGGCTGGACCCTCCCAACTCAGTCACTAATTATGAAAATGCCCCACAGGCTTGCCTACAGACCAGTCTGATAGAGACATTTTTCCAATGGTCCCTCTTCCATTGTGACTCTATTTTTTGCCTGGTTAACAAAAACGAACCAACCAGCACAGGGAGAAACCCAGCATGTGTCCAAGTGACAAGAGTAACAAAGTCTGGACATTTTGCATGGAGTAGGAGTATAATCTGTAATAATAAAGTCTGTACTCAAAATAGCTAGAAGATAAGATTTTGCGTCTACCACAAATGGTAAGCTTATAAGTCTGTAAGTAGGTGAGTTGCAGTGATATGCTAATTACATGTCGCAGACCATCACAGCACACCCCATAAGCACATGTCATCATGAAAATGTAAGTCCCTGTTGGACGTTGCCCTTCTCACTGAACAGACACTTCATGAAAACATTCTGGTTCACTGCTGTGGCTCTCTCTGGAGCAGGGGTTCTCAATCTTCCTGATGCTGTGGTCCTCTAATACAGTTCTTCATGTCGTGGTGACCCGCAACCATAAAATTATTTTCATTGTTACTTCATAACTAATTTTGCTAACTGTCGTGAATTGTATTGTAAACATCCGTGTTTTCTGGTAGTTTTAGGCGACCCCTGTGAAACTCATAGGTTGAGAACTATCAGGTGGGCAGTACCTCTTCATCAATGTCCAGGGAGAATGTCAACAAGACACATGTGTGTCCCATGCATTTCCTCCCTGGAGATGTTACATTTTGCCCAAGACATGGAGCTAGTCTCCACGCCTCCTGCCAGCAGAGCAGGACAAGGGGCTGTATTGTTGCGGACAGAAGCTTACGCCTCCATGGTAGCATACTAGAGGCAGATGAGTGGCCTCCCAGAGTGACAGGCAGGTGACATGTGACCAGTGAGTGGACGATGCCGGGCAGAATGTAGAGGGTGGCAAGCTCACCGTGTCAGCCACCCATGCTCACTCTTCTCTGTCACTCTGTGATGTCACCCTATCGTCCTCAGGACATCTGCATTCTAGGAAACAGGAAAAGGTACAATGAAAGTAGAGGAACATACTTCTCAAGGAAGCATCCATTTGGTGTTCTCACTATGCTTCATTGGCCTGAACTCGGTGCTGCGGCTGTGTCCAGCTGCAAGAGACTTGGGAGATATCCTTGTTCTGGCGGCCATGAGCCCAGCTAAAGCCCCTGTTGCCATGAAAGAAGAGAGGAATAGCTAGCTATGGTCAGCTAGAACTTCTGTTACGTTGTTGATGTAACATTGTGTGACGGGAGCACTGACACCATGTGATTGAAGGATGAAGACATCAGCTGTGGGGCATTGATGGTAGGAATCTGCCTGGCACTTGTCCATTGATGCCCTTGTCTATAAACCAAGACTCAGAACAAAACAAGCTGCCTTATAGACTTTCTACAGGGATCCAATGAGCTGGCATATGAATGAGCCAGGATCATGCCTGAGAGTGGGTATTTCAATCTTGGGAGAGTGAGCTGGGATGTTTGTAACTTTCCCATATTTTGTATGATACACACACACACACACACACACAAACTTATGCAGGAAATATATAATCTTTTTTTTTGATTTTTCGAGACAGGGTTTTTCTGTAGCTTTTTGGAGCCTGTCCTGGTACTAGCTCTTGTAGACCAGGCTGGCCTTGAACTCACAGAGATCCGCCTGCCTCTGCCTCCCAAGTGCTGGGATTAAAGGCGTGAGCCACCAGCGCCCGGCATGAAATATATAACCTTAAGAAAGAATTCAGGTGACAGAATTCCAGAATTTGAATCCCAGCTTTAAAACTTTTTTTAAAATTAAAAGTACATTTATTTATTTGGGGGTCATTTGCATATGCTAACTTACAGAAGTTGGTTCTGCCTTTCACTGTGTGGGTACCAAGGGTCAAACTTGGGTCATCAGGCTTGACAACAAATACCTTGACCTGCTGAGTTATATCAGAGGTCCCAAGTTTCATCAATTTGTTGCGTTCGGGGTTCCATGCAATCATCTGCAGCACTACAGATCTTTTTGTGTGTGCCTATGTGATGCTTGGGAGTCAACATGGGGCCTTGTGGATCTAAGCAAGTACTCTACCATTCAGCTCCATTCCCAGCCCTCTTTATGTTTCATTTTGAGTTAGTCCCTTACTCAGTTGACTGTGCTGGCTTTGAACTCATACATAATGCAAGCAAGCCAACACGCTGTCTTCTTGCCTCAAACTCCCAAGAAACTGGACTGTTGACAGAGGTTTCTGGTCCACCTGGTCCCACAGCCATTTAGTCCCAAAGAAACACAGAGAGGTCTACATTAATTATAAACTGGTTGGCCTAGTAATTCATGTTTTCTCATTACCTAACTCTTACACTGTACATTAACCCATAATTCTTGTCTGTGTTAGCCGTGTGGCTTGGTACCTTTTATCAGCGAGGCATTCTCATGTTGTGTCCTCTGCATCTGGGTGACAACCGCAAACTGAGCCTTTCCTCTTCTCAGAATTCTCCTGTTCTGGTCTCCCCATCTATACTTCCTGCCTGGCTACTGGCCAATCAACATTTTATTAGAGCAATACAGGTAACAAATCTTTACAGGGTACAAGACCATTGTCTCACAACACTGGACCTACAAGGCTTGTGCGCCAAACCAGGATGTAGATACCTACAGATTTTTCTTTTAAGTGTGAGGCTGGAGAGAGTTCAAATTTTACTGTCATCAATCACCATCTTACATTGTTCCCATTGCTTGCCATTATCAAAATATAATTTTGCACGACAGGCTTGGCACCTTAGATCAATTCCTAGAGGTGAGAGTGCTCAGCCAAACTCACACAAACTTCACATGCAATAACACATCACCAAACTTGAGCAAACTTTAGCTTCCACCATGGGGAAACATTCCATTTAACCGGCAGTTTTTGAGCAAACTGCTGTTGGCTGACCTTATGCTGGATGCTGAGAAGGATGCAAAGAGAATGAAATATGCCATGTTCTGTGGCAAGGAAGGAAGTGACTGCCAGGACCTGTGATGAGCTTTGGGATGCTGAGTGACAGTGACCAAGGCTTGGTCTAGGGTGGGCATCTGGGAAGATCACTGTAAGAAGGTGGCGATTCACCTGAATTCATGGTCCAAAGCAGGTGGGCAGGAAGAGGACCAGAGGGGAGAAGTATGTCTAGGGAGAGGGAGTGTGAGGTAATGCAAGGTATGAATGAGATCAAAGCACACGTCTGGGGCAATGCACTTAGACCCAGACCTACGCCATGCCACTTTGGTGCCTGAGAATGACCTCTTTGGGCCTCGGGTTACTCACCTTGACAATGAGGATTATGCCAAGCTCATGGCAGGTAAATTCAGTGCAGCTAACACCAGTTCTTCCATCTTCTGGGGAGTCACTGGTCAGCAACACAGCACCTTCGTCCCTTCCCTGCCTCCCTCCCTCTCTACAGCCAATATTTCTGAAGACTTCAAGGAGACTGTGCTGAGCGAGAACTCTGGCTCAGGCTTCAGAGAGTTGACTGCTGCTAGCTGGAAAGATTTTCAATGAAAATCCTACAGATAAAGACATTGAAATAGCTACAAGCCAATTGGTGCACCGTGGAGAAACAGGGTGACCTGCGAGGGCCTGTCAGGGGCACAAGCAGAGGAGGCTCAGGAAACAGCATTCACTGGACCCTGACTGCAGGCTGAGAAATACCCCAAGCCTTTAACCTTTGGTTCTCATTGCTGTGAGGAAATACTTGAACTTAAGGAAGGGTTTGTTTTGCTCAGGGTTTGAGACTCCATCATGATGGCAGGAATGCAAGGCCGCTGGTCGCTTGTTGACATCCAGGAAGCAAAGAGAGGTGAAGGCTGTTGCTCAGCTTGCTTCCTCCCCTTGATCCATTCCAGGACCTCACCCCATGGAACGAGTGGTGGAAGGTCTCCCCACCTCAACCCAGCCTAGAAATTCCCTCACAGACATACTCATGTCCTCAGCAATCCTAGAACCTGTGGGCTTGGCAACCGGTGTTAGCCATCATACCCACCTTCTCTTCCACCGTCCAACACTCTGGGCGTTGAACATTCTAGATAACGAGGAGATTCCAAAAGCTCAGCTGCCAACTAGTCAGGCCTCTGAGCACAAAGCCCTTACTCCGTGTAAGGCCTGGAGCTTGCTACCTGAGTCCTTGAGCCTCTCAGGAAGGGGCTCCCCCGTGCAGAGATGTGGTCTCAAACAGCAGAGGGCCGCAGAAATGTCCTTTTCAGTCAAGTGTGGAGATCATCAAGCTGCAGGAGCTCTTCATGTCTTTAGCATTTCACAGCAGCCCTGCGCTCGGCCGGTACAGAGAGCAGTGGTACCCATCCTTTAGAAGGTGAATGGAAACACTAGCTAACCACAGCGCCTGAGCATCTTCCCATTTGCCTTCAATTACCTCGGTCCCCAGTTACATCATTGCTAGTGAGATGATTAGCAAAACCATGGTAATGTCAGCAGCAGTGACTTAAATGGGAATAAAGGGAGCTCCATTTCTGTTCAATTTCCCACTTGGGGACGACGCCTAACTGTGTTCTTTAGCTTCCTACTGGGATTCCCACAGGGAAGTGAATGGGCCCGGTCTAAACCTGGACAAGTATGCAGTGGGCACTGGAATCCAAGTAAGAGGTCACTTTCTCGTTCCAGAGTGTATTGCCAAGGCTGGTGCCTTGAAGATGGATGTCCTTCATCAGATGTTCTGATGGATCATGTAAACAGAGGCAGACACCTTCCAGGACTGACTTCCGCCACAGATGATGACACCCGCCTCGTCTAGCCAAACCAAGTGGAAAACTGGATCTGAAGAACGGGGCTTCCATCACAACCCAGACTCTTCGTGGTGTCTGGGTACCAACTATCACAGATCAGCACGTGAGCACCCTAAGGGATGTCACCAAACCATGTGACAAGGAGTGGATAGGACAGCTAGGGTCCAGGTCATGTAATGGACAGGTTCTTGTTATGCCAGGATTTCTTTGACTAACATTAATTTTTCAATAAGGACACCCTCCAAGGAGAATGAGAGAGCCCTAAACCTAGCACTGCCTCCCATTACCTGGACTTTCAAATCAAGGTGATGATGGCAGAGTTCCTAAGGTAGTGGTGGGGTAGGGAGGGGATCCTTAGGAAGGCTGCCGGCACCTTATCAGACGGACCACTCGGGGAATGGGAGCTGTGCTCATCACTGGAGGTGAGTTAAAGGTGATTCTATTTCAGGGTAAATATAAATTAGAAGCTCTGATTCTAATTGGGTGCTTAGACTTCAATTGTGTGTGTGTGTGTGTGTGTGTGCAGGCACCCACAAAGAGCCCTATATATACTAAAGGGATGAGCTTGAATCCGAGCGCCAATGGAAAGAGAGGCTAGTGCTTCATGGTGCACCCCTGTGCTGTGACCAGGAGGCCTCTGCATCCCACCAGGAAGCTGGACCTCATTGTTTTCTTTCTCTAGTGATTAAATGTGTTGTTTGACAACCACACTATCATCCACTTTCACCCCCACCTCCCTTCTACCCTTGTCTACCTTCCCTTCTCCTCAGTAATCTCTCTCATGTCTCTTCTTTTTCTTTTGTGACCCACCAACATTAACTAAGGCCACATGAGTTGGGAATGGCGGGTCCAGCAGAGGGTGCACAACTAAAGAGACTGATACCCTCTCTCAGAATCTACCAATGGCCAGTATTTCGGAAGTAAAGGTAGGGCTTATGAGCCCTCCCGCTTCCTTGAGTTGGCTGTTGATTGGGCCAACCTTCTGTGGACCCAGTCACTACCAACACTGGGAGTTAATGATTTCTGTAACTGCCTCCCCTCCATCTAATCTACTTTTACTTACTTCCCGCCCTCTTTTTCCAGTGTTCCCTGAGCCTAGAGCAAGCGATAGCACCCCTGTTTTTGGTGACAGGGTCTCTCACTGTACCTCAAGGTGGAGTTTTCGCCAGGCGGTGGTGGCGCACGCCTTTAATCCCAGCACTTGGGAGGCAGAGGCAGGCAGATCTCTGTGAGTTCGAGACCAGCCTGGTCTACAAGAGCTAGTTCCAGGACAGACTCCAAAACCACAGAAAAACCCTGTCTCCAAAAAAAAAAAAAAAAAGTGGAGTTTTCGCAAGGCTAGTTAGCCAGCAAGTGATCCAGCTGTGATGGAGTTCCAGACATGCACTACCCCGCCTGGCTTCTAAGTGTCAGAACTCAAACTCATGTCCTCTTTTGTACGAGAAGAGTTCTTACCCACTGGGCTAGCTCCTCAGCCCCAGGACTCTGTTTCTGTTTTGCTTTGTTTTAAAAAGTGACTTGAGGCCGGGCGGTGGTGGCACACGCCTTTAATCCCAGCACTTGGGAGGCAGAGGCAGGTGGATCTCTGAGTTCGAGACCAGCCTGGTCTACAAGAGCTAGTTCCAGGACAGACTCCAAAACCACAGAGAAACCCTGTCTCGAAAAACCAAAAAAAAAAAAAAAAAAAAAAAGTGACTTGAGGCCTTCTTTAGTCTTGAGATAATACTGGTTTTAGGTGATGAAAAGTCATTTGTTTTAAGAAATTACTTATCTGCTACTTATTAGTGATTTAATAGTTCATATATATAAATTACATATTAATTCCTTTCTTCATTAGGTTTCAAATTTTTTGCTGTTTTATGAGATAGTCTGAGCTAAATATGATCCTAGAACACTCTGAGGAAACATGGAAACAGATTTTTTTTCCTTATCATTCATTAGGCGCTGTGTTTTCTGACACAAAAACAAATGCACAAGTAATAAAAGCAAAACGGACACATTGGATTTCACCAGAATTTAAATTTGATCCTCTAAAGGACACCATCAAGAAAGGAAGAGGGGAGCCGGAGAGATGGCTCAGGAGGCAAGTACACTTATTGTTGTGCAGAGAGAGGACCTGGGCTTGATTCCTGCTTTAATTCCATGGTGGTTCACAACTGTCAGAGCTTCAGTTCAGGGGATCTGATGCCCTCTTCGGACCTCTGCATGGTGCGTGTGCATACATGCAGGTAAGACACCCAACTCATCTAATAAATATAGATTTATTTATTAGCTATAAATAATGACTGCTGGGCGTGGAGTCACATGACGGTAATCCCAGCACTGAGGGGGCTGAGGTCAGAGGGTTTGGGCAAGTTCAAGTCCAACTCGACCCGGAAAATGAGGCTCCATGTGTCAGGAAAAAACAAACTGAAATAAATAAAAGGCATGATGATGTATTCCTAGATTCCTGATTCTTGGGGGGGATAGAGATAGAAGGGTCAGGAGTTCAAGGTCATCCGACTACACAGAGAGTTCCAAGCCAATCTAGGATAAATGAGAACTTGCCTCAGAAAAAAAAAAAATGACCACATTCAGAATGATAGAAAACACTTACAAATCCAGACAGATTTTAAGGGACTGGAATTTAGAATAAATAACACTTTAGGACGAAAAGATAACCCAAGTCTAAACATGGACAAAAGAGTTGATAAATTACATCTCTGAAGAAGATGAATACATGGCCAAAAAGATTGTAGGGGTATCATTCGCCAGGACAGAGGCAGAGCCAGGCTGCCGAGGTAGCTCGTCACTGTCCCAGAATGACAGTACCGTAACAAGCGGGGAGGCCATGGGGGAAACTTGAGACTCCCACATTGCTACGGCATGTGTGAATCTGCCAGGATGACTTATTTCTTTGAATTCTGAACAAAAAAATCAATAAATAATAAAAGATAAAGGGGCCTAAATTGGTGTGATCCGGCCTCCGCATTTCCCCTCCCCACTAGCTGCCAGCACGCATCTGCTTCTTGCTCTGGAGCTATATTAGAACTGCACATGGAAGCCGGGTAGGGCCTTTAAATGGAATTTGTTGCAATGTGCCCTTTTCAACAGTAACAAAGTCTCACCAGTCCTATGGTGAAAGCCATTTCCGGTAAACAACCTGAGAGCGAAGATTTGGCAGGGCCCTGTCTTACGCACTTTCCATGAATCTCATTGCAGACCTATGGGGTTTCAAGCGAGAAACTGAGTCTCAGAGGGTTACAAGAGACAGGACGGAAGGGGGCCTGTGCAATTGCCGGTAGCCTTTCTTTCCTAAGGGGCTTGTCCACACAGCTACCGGATGCAAGCGGAGTATGCTTAGTCAGCACTGAGAAATAACCTCCTTGTTTCTTAGTCTGCTTCTTAAGAACAGGGTGTGATCGCTTCATTTTGTCAAAGCCCCGAATTCAGCTTTTCCTGATGCTCAGGCACACAGTGCCATTTACTTGCCAGGCGCATGTTCCTGCCTTCCTGGGGCGAGATACGGTCCTCTTATCTAAGCCAGGCGGGCTGGGCTTTTCCTCGGTTTGTAACTGTCTGAAACCCAGCCTTCTCCCAGCGGGCTGCTGGAGCTCTGCGGGGCTCTACACCTGAGCTATTTGCTGCAAGAAGCCCATTAGCCAAATGCCTACGGCCTGCCGCTGTTTTCCCCGCTCGCTTTGTTTGCCTTTGGACATAATGCTTTGTTTGCAGCGCAGGAATTGTTCCACGGCCTGTGATTCCTTCATCATAAACTGGCATGAGAATGAGAATGTGCAGGCAGGGGAAGATGACAAATGTCACTGTAGGCTACACTGCAACACTTCCTCTGCAGCCCTTGCCCAATGATCGCCCGCACTCCCTTTCCCAGCTCTGCTGCTAAGCTTAAGCGAAGGTGGGGGTGGGGAGCCCAGGTGCAAGCCTGAACCCCAAGGAGGCGGATGAGCCCAAACATGTGCTTTTAATTTGGGGACCTCAGCTTAGCCTTGGAACTTACCACAAGGGCACGGCGGGTCAGCGCCCAGCCGTCAGCCAGGGCTGTCCAGTTTCACGAGGGAATTGAGTCTCTGGGTGAATGCGCAACCTGCTACAGGAAACCCGTGAGCTGTTTGGACTGCTGGGCCCCATGCACACAATCGGGCTTTGGTACAATCACACAGTTGCCAGCGTGGGTACAAAAGCCTCTCAGAGGATCACCAAGACTGAAGCCAGCCTGGATCTCCAGGCCTTTCCAGATGAGGCCTCGGAATACCGCAACCAGGAAAAAGACCCTGAGACCGCTTTTGCCTCCCAGAGGCCTCTGGGAAAGAAGGAGGAGGAGCCTCCCAGCCCAGTCACGGTCCGGAGCCAGCGCTGGCATTTGGAAGAGCCTTGAGCAAGCGTTGTCACTTCCAGGTAGGGTATAGCTCAATTGGTAGAGTGCTTGCCCAGCACAAAGGCCTTGGTTTGATCCCCAACGCCTGTGGGAGGGTAAAGGCAGGAAGGATGGAAGTTCAGGGTTATGAGTTCTAAGTCAGTCTGTGCTCCCCGAGACCCTGTCTGAAAAAAAAAAAAAAAAGAACAGAGAGAAAAAAAAAATCTGAACTTTTTTCAGAAAGAACCTAGGCTTTGCCTCTTCTCTCCTCAGTCACGGCCCTCCTGCTTTTTAGCCATGCCCCTTGTTCTCTGCTCATTTCCTCCATCTTTCCTCACAGTGTATCCCTTCCCTTCCCCTCCTCCCCTACCCCCCCACCACTCTCTCCCCTACCCTGCACCTCGGTCCTCCCAGCTGAACCACCTCTTGGCTGCCTCACCCTGGTATTCAATCCTGGGGAGAGAAGGCCATCCAATGGATCCTTTGAAGGACACTTGTTTTATGATAGGTTGAATTCCAGGCATGTTTTGTTCTGAGGGAGGAAAAAAAGAAACAAAACGGAAGCTGAAGGAAAGCAAGTTCAGACAGCAGAGTGGTCTGATAATCGTCCCTGTCACGGCACAACCTTTGCCTCACCACTGACCCTGCCCTTCTAGCACCCACTCCCCTGCCTGGTGGGTGTTCACAAGGGTGCCAAGTGTGGCCTCAGGCTTCCCTGTCCATGTATAAATTCACAGGCAGTGGATAGAAGGTCTCGGGCTCATACCACCATTCTCCTGCATGGCTGGACCTCCCTCTCAGAATTCCATCCGCTGCCCTGACGAATCTGCTTCTTCCCTTCCTCAATGGACCAGGTAGCCAGATCAGAAGACACTAGTGCAGAGCTAGGCAAGGGGTAAACAGCTGTCCCCAGTCCCTTCAGGGAAGGTTAAAAAAAAAAAAAAGGGAATGAATCATACTGGGGAGTTCTCCTCATGCCAGGGCTCCATGGCGGTGGGGGAGAGGGAGCAGCCTCTGGACGTGGGGTCAGGTAGTGAGGCCCCCCCCAATCCAGCACGCCTGCCTGCTCATGGCTGGTAAATGCTGCCTCTTACTGATCAGAGAGAGGCAAAGCTGGGCCACAGCTAATGGCTTGGGCGAGGCAGGTGAGAAGTGATCGCTGCCCCTTTCTGCTCTCCACAGACAGCCAAATGTCTCAGTGAAGTGGCATCTAAGAATCCCGGCGCCCCCAGCCATGGCTATGTGGCTGCTTTGGTTCCCTGGTGCGTCCTCATCTGCATTTGGAGAATGTGGGGCTGGCCTCCATGAATCTCTCAAGACCCACCCTACTGGTCTATTTGCGAGTGGTCATGATCGATACCCAGCTTGCATGACGGACTTGGAGGCTCTTCCTGTGTGTTTCATGATAGCTCTTTGGGTTTTCTCACCCGCCCCAGCCCGCACCCCTCTGACAACCACAATCTGACAACCAAAGCAACCATCACGAGACCATCACTCTGGTGTGCTGTGGACTCCACATCTGGATTACTCAGTAATTTGAGTAAACTTCTCTGAGCACAGGCCTTAAAAATCCAGATGTCAGGGCCCTAAAGTCAAAGTCCTTCCCAGTGTACATCAAGACATCCCTTCCTTCTTTTTGTAAAGATTGATTTATTCCATGTGTATATGTGTGTGTGCATGTATGTATATGCATCACATATGTGCAGGTTCCTGAGGAAGTCAGGAGAGCGTGTTAGATCTCTTGGATTTAGCTGCAAGCAGTTGTGAGCCACAGTCACCAGGGCTAGGTGATGTGAACCAAACCTTTGCGAGATCAGCAGGCTCTTCACGGCTGAGCTGTTTCTCCGGCTCCGAGACCTTCTGTCTATCACGAAAGCTATCATATCCTTTCCACCATCCTGAGAGGGAATTCATAAATAGGAGCCATCTTTGCACACAACTTTGAATAGCATCACGATGTCCTTGTTATAAGAGACATGAAGAGAATGTCATTCATTTTAAAGACATTTCGGTAGGGGAGTGTTTGTGGACTGCTTACCCATGTTCTCAGAATCACCTATGTTCTTAGAGAATTCCATATGTGATGTCCCTATACATGGGGTGACACTCATATCACACACAGGGTTCCATCTACGGCTGTGGCTCTAATTGCTCTGTGGGCACTAGGACACCAGGATGCCACACTGGTCTCTAGGTACCCAGAGCTTGCAGTTTCCCCAAAGATGAATTCCAAATCTACAAAGTCTTCATTAGAAAGAGGAGGAGGAGACAAAGCACCCCAGCAATTTTACCCCTAAGAATATGCCCAAGAGAAATTAAAACTGACGAAGTTCACACCAATACTCTATTAGAACACTTCCCACAGCACCAGAACTCCAGCTAGACACTGTCCAGCCACCATCAGCTGCTTAACAGGAAAACAAAGTGCAAGAACCCACTGCAGTGAACTCTGACCTGGTGGATAGTGAGAAGTGACAGCGGTGTGTGATGGGTTGGCCTTAAAGTCAGGGTGTTAGATGAAAGAAGGGATCATGTCATTGTGTTTAAATAAATCTTTCATCACACACAAATCTAGGAGCCAACAGGGAAGAGCACTGGATGCTTGTGCATGGGATCTGGATTCCACTCCAGCACCTAACATGGAAACTCAACCATCTGTAACTCCAGTTCCAACGCCCTCTTCTGGCCCCTGTGTGCATAGCACACACATAGTGCACAGACACAGATGCTGGCAACACTTATACACATACAGCAAAGGTATTTTTTAAGAAGACAGATCTAGGGCGAGATTCATTTGGGGATAGGTCAGCGCTTGAGAAGCGTGAGCAAGACTGTGGCTCAGTTGTGGGGGAGTAACTTAGTCATTGCCTGGGGCTGGAGTGGGAGGAGCAGTGATGGCAAGCAAACCCAAAGGAACTTCCTAGGGTGACAGCAGTGTTCGGGGAACCACCCTGAGTGACAGTTGCCCAACTCTACACATTCACCAAAGCTGCAGAATTGGTTAAACACTTAGTTGGATTGACAAACCTTTGTTTTGGGGATTAGACACAGGTTAACTTGGTGGTCATTTCCGAGTGAGCAAGCCTGTGGCATTTGCACAGTCATTTGAATGTCACTGAGTCTCAGTTGTGTCACCCGTGAGACAGGGGTGAGTAACAATGCCAAGCAGACTGGGCTTGAGGGTGAGTCATGCAATTGAACTTATTAAGGCTGACTATCCGGCACATGGTTGGAATGCAATTCAAAAATTTTAAAACCCTCTTCCCTGGGCTCCAAAGAGACAAGGAGATGTGATGGGATTGCCATCACTGGGTCCTCTTGAGATTAGTCAGAGGGGACGCCAGAAGGGACAGCCAGAAGCTGGCCTTCAACAGACAAAGGCAGATAACTTCCTGGAAAACAAATGGAAAAGAGGCAAAGAGCCTCAGCCAGATGTGATGGCGCATGCCTGGAGCTCCCGAACTCAGGGTGCTGAGACAAGAGAGCTGAAGTGCAAGGCCGTCTTCAGGGGCGGAGTGAGTGTGAGGCCAGAACAGACTACATGAGACCTAGCCAAGGGAAAGGACAAGGAGGGAGGGGAGGGAGGAGAGGATGAAAAGGAGGAGGAGGTGGAGGAGGAGGAGGTAGAGTCCTTAAACAGTAGAGCTAGTTTCCAGAGGCAGGAAATTATGAACAAGCATTTTCCCCCTTAAGTGTTCATGAGAAGGATGCACAAGGCATGGCTGCTCCTTTAATTAGGGACTACCCTGTCCCCTTAAGACAGCGAACCACCCCACACCCACACCCTGCCTGCTAAATCTCAAAAGCAGCCTTGAGTCTGAAGTAATGAAAATGACCCTGGAGAGTTCAAATCACCCACAGGAAGTGACCTGTTCCATCCTGAGCTCTTTCCTGTAGCCTACCATCACATTGAGGGGACCCAGGCCACCCAGGGGCTGAGACCTGCCCGGCAATGCATCGAGTGCTTCGCTAGATTAAGTGCAGACATCATGACCCAGAAGGGACGTTCTACCCTTGATTTTTCTTTTTCTGTACTTCTCCGCCATTCTGATACCAAGCGCGCAGTCAGGTCTGGAATGGCATCTGGTGGAGAGGATAGAGATAACTAGTGTTGGAAGTCACTGCTGGGAAACTGAGGCCACAGGGAGTGACTGCTGCAATGAGTCTCAGCTTTGAAGGTGGGATCTCAAACGCCCACTGTTCAGGCTACAGTTCCAGCATCTCTTTCCACAAGAGATGCAGATGGATCAGTAATTCAAAGCCATCCTGGGCTACATAGTAATTAAAAGCCAGCCTGGGCTACAAAAGACCTTCTCTCAAAAAGCCAAATGTAAACAAGTATATCATATTAAAGTCAATAATGACGGTCTGCCTTGTTTAAATACTGGCCATATAGGCTTCTACCATATGGATGGATTTCTTAAACCTTTTGGTTACATGTATTGATGTGTGAGCGCACACAGAGGTCAGTGGCAACTTGCAGCCGTCAGTTCTCTCTACCGTGTGGATCTTGGGGATCCGACTTAGGTCTTCAGGCTTGGTAGCAAATGACTTTACCTGTTGAACCATCTGGCTGGTCCTTGATATATTTTGGTTATGAGGTGATTTATGGATCCACAGTCTCGCTATAACAAAATCGCAACCCAACCAAGAATATTAAAGTCAAGATGGCTTAGAACGCCCAGAATGTGCTTTGGTTTTCTTTTCTTTTTTTTTTTTAATATTTATTTATTTATTATGTAAAAAATATTCTGTCTACATGTAAGCCTGCAGGCCAGAAGAGGGCACCAGACCTCATTACAGATGGTTGTGAGCCACCATGTGGTTGCTGGGAATTGAACTCAGGACCTTTGGAAGAGCAGGCAATGCTCTTAACCACTGAGCCATCTCTCCTGGTTTTCTTATTGTGATCCAGTGGCATGGCTCCCTAGGACTAGGGAGAACAGCAGCGGAATCCATGTCCTAACAAGGGCCATTCTTCCAGACATAGGCTCTCAACTCAAGCCTCCCGTCTTTCTTCCCCAGGTGTGTCGGAGCAGAGACCCTCACCAGCTTGAATGAGGCAGCTTTGCTCTCTGCTTTCCAAGGTGCCCTACTGGCAAATGCCTGTCTCCTTCTTGGTGGCTTGAAGTGACCGTCAAGTGCCTTTGCTTGAATAGTAGCCTTTTCTTGGAGGGAAAGAAGGAAAAGGAGACGCACAGGCCAGATGGATCTAAATTGAACACATTCTCGGTGCTTAATTTCCCTAATGCAGAGCCCAAACAGTCTTCTGGGAATGCTTCCCCAGCAGGCCCTGCAGTCATAAACACTCACAACCGCTAACCATATTGAGTCTCGCGGGCTCCATTCCCCAGCACCACCCAGGAACCCAGCCAGGGCCACCATTTACCCCGGTAAGTGTCCTGTAAGCAGCACCGACCAATCTTCCTAGAACAAGTCGACCCCAACACCGTGCGCGGCAGAGCCTGATGTGGAGCTTCTGATGGGAGAAAGATGCCAACACAGCCCTCCAGGGGCGCGGTGCTCCCATTCCGATCAAGATGTCCATCCTTTGGCGTCTTTCTGCTAGGCATCTATCCACTAACAATCACGGGGTCAAATAAAGACCAACATGAAGGTGGCATTCTCAGCCATCATTCCTTTTTCTCAGCCTATATTCAATCAAGTCTCCTCTGTGATTTTTTTTCCCCATTTTGTTTGAGACAGGGTCTTAGCATGTACACTAGGCTGGTGTTGAACTGCTAATCCTGCCTCAGCCTCCCAAGCTCTGCTTCATAGCCTTAGACTTGTGCTACCATACGTGACCACGATAGGTCTTGTACAAATCTTGATACTGCCATACAGACAAAACACACAAAAAATGAAGAAACCTAATTTAAAAGAAATTTTTAAAAGAATAGAAATACCAGAACCAGGGCTGGGGATGTAGCTTAGTTGTTTAAGTGTTTGCCTCGGGCTTCAATCCCCCCCCCCCTTCCCTGTAACAGTTAAATAGCAGCAGGTGTGGTAGCTCACACCTATAATCCCAGGACCTAAGGGGAAAAGGATCAAAAGTTCAAGGTCATCCGTGGCTACTTATTGAACTTTTGAGACCCCAGCCAGAAATAAAGAAGGGAATGAAGTAGGAAGAGGAGCAGAAGGGGAGGGGAAAGGAAGGAAGAGAGAAAAGAAAGACCAGCCAGGATGGGAATTAAATCCATTCTCCCGCTCTGATCTGTTAAAAACAACAACAAACAAAAACAAAGCCACCACAGAAACTGGCGCAGAGCTGGCAAGATTGCTCGGTGGATAAAGGCATATGCTTTGAAAGCCCCGTGACCTTCGTTTGATTCCCAAATCCACTTAAAGGTGGAAGAAGAGAACTAACTCATGGAGTTATCCCCTGATCCGCACGCTAAAGTGGTAGTGTGCACACACACACGTTGCAAACTGTAAGGCTATGGTGAAGGGGAACGCCAGGAACGAAGTACACACCAACCTGGTAGACTCCATGAAGCTGGCAACCATCTTGTACTTGTGTTCTTTGCAGAGTTTTTTTTAATTCTTTCAATAGGAGAGAGAATCTGGGTCCCCAAGGTGGCTCAGCAGGTAAAGGTACTACTGCCAAGGCTGATGACTTGAGTTCGATCCCTACAGCTCATGGTGGAAGAAGAGACCAGCTCCCACAAGTTGCCCTCTTATTACCACATGTGGGCTGCACTTGTCCCCTCTCCCATAAGCATCTATATGCATGCACACACACAAGACAAAGAATAACGTTTTATTTTAAAGGCATGCAATCTCCTTTTGAACCCCTTGTTGTCTTCTTTGGCCAGCAGAATGTGGTAGAAGCATGGTGGTTGCAACTCTGGTCTCAGTCCTCGACTTTGAATATTTCCTCCTCCTCCTCATCTTCTTGTCACCACCATAAGGTCTGAGATGACCCACTGGATAGGACGAAAACACGAGAAATGGTGGTGAAGAGCTAATAGCTGACGGCCCCTCCACTCTCAAGAGTCAGAGCCACATAACTAAGCTCATGACTGGCGATAGCTGTAGGAATCGAGCCTAAAGCAGGAGGACCACCTGACTGAGCTCAGCCCATTGGCCAACTGGAAGAAGTGTGAGCTAAATAGCTGAGTCTTAGGGTGATCTGTTCTATAGAAATAACTACACAAATACAAAAGTTCAGAGATCAGCCTGTGCACAGAGGAGCAGGAAGCTGAAGGCTACAAGACAAGACAATATTTTTAAATATATTGAAAGAATATTTACATATTTAACAAAGATTTGTGCAATGCTTTGCTTTGGTTTGTGGAAAAATTAGCAGTTTGCTGTGAGTGAGTTGGAACAGGGATGGGGATAAGGCTCAACAGGAGAGAGGTTGCCTTGTTGGGCACAAGACAATGGCTTCAATCTCTAAGTACACACACACCCACACACAAGTTTGTATGAGACTAGAGCTGTAACACTGGACACTCCTGATCAGCCAGCCATCCTGCGCACATCTGCTCTGTCCAAGAGAGTCCACAGAGTCTCTTTCAGAAACCAGACAACAGCTGTCCCTTAACAAAGAACTATAGCGTACAAGTCCATCAACTACATCAGACCTTGTGCACCCACACCCAGAAGCCAAGACCTCATTGCCACTAACATGCTGGGAACATGGCCTTGCAGCTCCAGCACCTACTGCTGCCCTGCAGGGCACTGCAGTCAGAGGGCCCAACCCTGCAAAGTGCTGCCACCTCCAAGAGCCCATCTGTCTGCTGTCGCTGACACAGTCAGAACTGGAAGCACCTGCCAGACCCACCAGTGAGGAGCTCACCACCATGATGTTCTTGCCCACTGGCTGTGCCCTGAAACTCCACCTGGAAGGTGTTGACCTTGGTCATGCAAGTGTCACTCTCTGGACATATCATCATCCTGGTCCCCAAGGACCTCCATGTCTCTGCCCAGTCTGGACAGCATGAGTTCTGGCCTGCAAGCCTGCAGGAAGCTGCTGTCCTGGACATGCCCCAGGACCACCTCGTCATCATCCTGCAGCAGGGACTCTCCAGTGCATCTCCATCAGACATCAAAGGCTTGGGAAATACCTCTGACCACGTCCACATGAAGACTCTCAAGAAGGCTTCATGATGCCATGGATGGATCCTCCAGCTCTCATAGTCCCGGGGCTCCTTCTCCCCTTCACCGGAGTGTCCAACCCCTTGTTTCAGGGCCAAGTGTCATGTCCCTGGATTCCATCTGCCCCTCCTAGTACAAAGAGATATGCTCTGTGGTTCATCTGGAGCCTCAAAGGCAGCATGCTGTGGCCTCTGTCCAGCTCACTGCAGCCTCTCCCTCCATCTCCTCCTCCAAGTCACCAAGCACAGGCCTTTCAGAGTCCTTAGAAACTTCACAACCTCGGTGCAAGGCCCAGAGGCACCTCTTCTAGGACAGGAAGGACTATGTCCCCAACAAACAACTCCTTGGACACTTACCTGGCCGCCCTATGGGATTCCCAATGGGCCTGGAGACACCCAGTTGTGGCGCCTGCACCACCTGGAACCACGGTCAGACAAGGGTCTGGGGAGTAAAGAACACACAGTGACATCCATCTTCAGTTCCCCCTCACCATTTCTGAGGGCAATCTCTCTGGGGTCCCTACTTCCCAATCTCGGTGGGGGCCTCCACCTATAGCACCTGCACTATGGGATGGTTTGTGAGTCGGGCAAAGGGTTGGAGATTAAAACACACAGAGACACGGGTCACTCTTGAAACAAGAATGCTGATTTTATTGCATTCCAGGGCAGCTTACATAGGGTTCTCCTTAACTAATAGCCATGCCCCAGCTCCTGGGATTTTCAGCTGCAAACCCACCAGAAACCACTCCCCTGCCATCAGGAACTCATGAGGGTCTCATGCGTGCTCAGAGCAGCTGCAAGCATAGGAAAAAAAGCTGTTCACTCCAGCAGGCAAAGGGTCATAGAAAGTTCAGGGTCTGAGGGTCTGCAGTCCCCAACACCTAGTAACCTACTGTTGAGACTCTGCTTTTTGCGGCACACTATGGGTGGGAGAAGATAAAGACTTCAGGAAGAGTGGAGACACTAGGTCTCACCCTGGAAGTTAAAAAAGCTGCTCCGAGAACCAGAAAGTTCTCTTCCAGTTCTGGGATTCATCTCCAAACCTTCTGTGTCACCCTCGTTTGCACCAGTGATTCCCTGTAAGAACACAACCAGTGTCCCCTGTTTCTCCCCAACCAAGACAGCACTGGGTCTGCTTTGCAAAAAAACAAAACAAATAAACCATAACCCTATGGTTCTAAATGTCTCAATTAATAACATTTCTATGGCCATCATAAAACAAATGCTGGCTAGCATTTCAAGCTCCATTTTTGTTGTCTACTGATACAAACAGGCTCACAGGAGGGAACTCGTGTTCCTTCGTAGGGGAAGGTGAAGTGACACAGGAAGAAACCAAGGCGCTACCTTCCTTGGAGGTTAAGAAATAGTGGAATGATCTTATTTGTTAGGTGCATGAAGACAAGCATGAGAAGAAATCACCCAGAGGTTAGGCAGTGAGCTCGCCAAGCAGCAAACACTGGTGGAGGTACTAAGACAGAGACGGTGGCTTTTCACATCAATGGAACGTCATTATAAACAGTCCCTGACTTACAAATCCAGCGGACAGTGGTGGGGTGTACCGTGCACTCAGTGTAAGCACGCTGCAAGCTTTGGAATTTTGGTTTTATTCCTGGGTGAGGAACAAGGGGCACACTTCGCTCCTGGTGCCAGGCAGCTTCAAGCCATGGCTCTCGCTCAGCCGTATGCCTGGGAGATAAACCGCAGACCGCCCACAGTGTGCTATATTGCTAAGCTGGTATATTTGACCGCTGATCTGTGTCAAATGTACTTGACTTCCAGTATTTTCAAGTTATGACAGGTTTATTGGGTCTGTTCTGGGTTGAGGTGTGTGCATGCATACATACACATATATAACAGGCATAAATAAAATTCAAATTTAAAAGTAGATTTCATGGTTTTCTTCCTTCCTTCCTTCCTTCCTTTCTTTCTTCCCTCCTTCCTTCTTTCCTTTTTCTTTCTTTTTTCTCCCCCCCTTTTGTCATAATTGCCAATTTAGCCTCACTAGCCTGAACTGGCATTGGGCTCAGTTCCCCATGCAGCCTGTGATCACAGGATTGCAGGCCTGCAATGGCACTCATGGCTTGGCAGCTATGCTGACATTTTTACACAGATTATATTTCCATAATTTTTTTCAGGTTGTCTGGGCTTTTGTTTCTGAATCCATCATTGAGATTTGAGCTCCTACAATGGCAGCCCTCTTTCTTCCATTCCCATCCTCCGCGGGTGACCCAGACACCATGGTCCTTCTCTTCCTTCCTTGTCTTCTATTTGGAGCTGTCAGAATGACTTCTCTAACCAGTCAGCACAGACTTTTGACCTGTCTGCCTTCCCTGTGGACTCCCCTTCATCTCCAGGGTCCACAGAAACTCCTTAGGATGCCATGTAGGGCCGTCCATGCTGTTTGCTGCCAGTCTCATGGCTCAAGCTTGTCTCCCAGACTGGGCTTCTTCTAGCCCTTTTATTTTGTTATGCTCTGGTTGGTTGTCAAGTTCTTACGTGTGCGATCAGGAAGAACTTCAGTCTGATCTGGCAGATGTCGTTGGTTTCCTAGTCAAAACTACACTCTCTTTTTCCCCCTCCCCAGCGAAATCCTGGAGACCTCCCGCTCTCAAGGGAGGAAGTGGGTTGCCCAAAGGAGGGCATATAGCCCAGTGTGGGCTAATGGTTTGTAAAGGAAACCCCGTGAGATGCCGCTCCTTCCTCCTAAGAAGACGGCATATGAGCAAAATCTTTTCAGCTCAGGCTGCCCTCACTCTCATCTGCAGGGACTGGTTGTGTGTAACAGTCAAAAAAGGAAAAGGCTGCTGTCCGGAGCCCTGATTTCCTAGATCCTACCTAGGACGGCTCTAGAAATCACTCAGCGACAAAAGCCCTGGACATTAACTCACTGCGTGGCAGGCTTCTCTGGTTTGCAGCTGGACACAGCTATCCCTCCCAGGCTAACTCTGTTTGTCTCACTGGGCTCAGCAGAATCTCTCCCTTAAGTATACAGACCAAAGAAATTGGGTTCTGGGGCTGGAGAGATGGCTCAGAGGTTAAGAGCATTGCCTGCTCTTCCAAAGGTCATGAGTTCAATTCCCAGCAACCACATGGTGGCTCACAACCATCTGTAATAAGGTCTGGTGCCCTCTTCTGGCCTGCAGGCATATACACAGATAGAATATTGTACATATAACAAATAAATAAATATTTTTTAAAAAAAAGAAAATAAATTGGGTTCCCTTACCGCATATGCCCAGAGCCTCTTCAATCACAGCCCAGGGGCTAAAAGCGTCGTCCCTGAAGGCAACCTTGCCAGTTCATATAGCCCACTATTTATCACATGTGGGGGTGGTGCACAGGCATGAAGAAGTCAGAAGACAACATCAGATACTCTGCCCTGTCACACTCTTTTGAGACAAAAGTCTGTTTGACTCACTGGCAAACCTAGTGATTCTCTTGTCTTTGCCCCCCCCACGATGTGAGATCCCAGAGCTGCTCGCAGCCACACACAGCTTTTTAAGGTGATGGTGTGAACTTAGGTACCCATGCTTAAGCGGAAAGTGCTCTCACCCACTGAGTCTCTTCATTTTTTTTTAACATTTTTTAACTTTATTAATTGAAAGTTTTAATTTATTTTACATCCCAACCACAGTCTCCCCTCCCTCCTCTTCTCCCATTTCTCCTGCCTCACCTCCCCTCTGCCCACCTCATCCACTCCTCTTTCCTCTCAATTAAAAAAGGGGCAGACCTCCCATGGGAGTCACCAAAGCATGGGATATCAAGTTGAGGCAGGATCAAGTTCCTCCCCCTACATCCAGGCTGGGCAAAGCAACCCAGCATGGGAAATAGGTTTCAAAAAGCCAGCTAATGCTCCAGGAACAGGTCCTGATCCCACTGCTAGGGGCCCCACAAACAGACCAAGCTACACGACTGTCACCCACATGCAGAGAGCCTAGGTGAGTTCCAGAATCCATTCAGAGTCTGTGAGTTCCCACGAGCCCAAGGCAGCTGTCTCTGTGGACCCCTCCCCCCCCATCATACAATCAGTTTCTCCTCCCTCTCTTCAACAGGACACTCAGAGCTTGGCCCAGTGCTTACTGTGGATCTCTGCATCTGCTTCCATCAGTTACTAGGTGAAGGCACTGTGATGACAATTAGAATAGTCATAGTTCAGGCACCCTTTCCACTATCACTAGGACTCTTAGCTGAGGTCATCCTTTGGATTTCTGGGAGTTTCCCTGGCACCAGGTTCCTCCCTAACTCCTAAATGATCCCACATCATGACATTTATTTCATGACTCTCCCCCTCTATCCACTCCAACCCACCCACCCCAGTCCCTCACACCCCACTCCCCCAGTTTACCCTGGAGATCTCTTCTATCTCCCCTTCCCAGGGAAATTCATGCATCCCTCTTAGAGTCTTCCTTGTCCCCTAACTTCCCTGGGTCTGTGGATTGTAGCCTGTTTTCCTTTGCTTTACAGCTGATATCCACTTAAGAGTGAGTACACACCATGTTTGTCTCTCTGGGTCTAGGTTACCTCACTCAGGATGATTTTTTTTCTAGTTGCATCCATTTGCCTGCAAACTTCATGACGTCATTGTTTTTAACAGCTGGGTAATACTCCATTGTGTAAATATGTGTTTTCTTTAACCGTTCTTTGCAATAAGAGCATTGCCAACCTTCTCTTCCTTCGGTGAGTTATCGCATATTTGTGCACTTTGTACCTGACTCCTGAGAGTCAATCAATTACTGTTTGCTGCTAACATTAGCTTCATTTATATTCTTATCGCAGTAGCCTAATATGTTCCCTGATAGATCATAAACTTAATGAAGGCAGCCCCTGTATCTGTCTAGCTTATTGCTCGCTCCCATGGGAAACCTGGCTCAGATACTACTCAGTCTATGGTTGTTGAATAAAGAAGGCCTTTATCAACAGTGTGAGGCAATATATGCAAAGTCAAACAGTATTCCAAAGGCAGTGGATTCCATTCACAGTAAAAAGTTAAAAGCCTACAACCTGGTGAGTTCTAGAAGGCTACTGTGGAAGAAACTCTACTCTGGGCTCTGAGAACAAAGCAAAGCATCCACGTGTTCATAAAAATCCAAGGATAGAAACCTTCATTTGATCAAGAGAAAAAAAAATCACCAGGCCAGCCAGGAGATACTTAATGCCAAGCGAATGCCAGTGGTCCATAGACCTCAGCCTTGTCCAAATCTGGCCTTGTGTAGTCTGTGGTCAGAGACAGGACAAGTGGGAGCGAAGAGTGAGAACATACCAGATTCAGATCGGGGTCCCCCCAAGGCAGGACAAATGGGATAAAAATGGGTCAGACTCAGATTGGGGTCCCCCAGCATCTCCCTTGTTACATTTGCACCAGGCTTTTTCTTGTCCTTCAGCCATCAGAACGACCACCTGGCCCTTTGTCTGCACCTTCATGCCATAGTTATCCCTGTAGCATCTGTGGCTGAGGCGCTGGGAAGCGAATCAACCCAAGGATGATTGCAGATGAGTTGTGTGGCTTCGTTCCATCATGTCGGAAGGGTGGGGTGGGGGGAGAAGGCGCCTGCATTTTTAGTCTTCTGCCATCGATCCTCTGGATAATGTACTTTCTTATCTCTCCCTTTGCCTTCACCTTGAGCAATTATGGCGTCTCTCCCTGCAGACGCTTAGTAATTGGAAAACTGGTTTACAAATCTGTGACTTCTTCTTCTCTAAAGGTTTTTTTTTTCCTTGTCTCACAGAAAGGAGAGACAAAGACGTGAGAAAGAATGAGAAGCAGTCATTTCAGCGGGCTTCAAAGGATGAGAGTTGGATTTAACAGGATTTGAAGGTCCCGGGAATTTGATCTCAGATATGACAGGGCTGATGTTCCGTTAATATAATGATTTTCTTTTAAGATGTGCTTTTAAAGAGGACTGAGGAGATAGTGCAGTCATTAAAACACTTACCATGCAGACCTGAGGACCTAAATCTGATCCCAGAACTGATGTAAAGCATCCAGATATGCTAAGTATGGGGCTCTATGCCTTTAATTCCAACACTTGGGCAGGGAGGCAGAAGCAGGTGGATCTTTGAGTTTGAGGCCAGCCTGGCTTATGGAGCGTGTTTTGGGGCAGCCAGGGCTGTGTAGTAAGAACCTGTCTCAGAAACAAAACAAAATGTAGATGTGGCAGTGTGAGTTTATATCCCGTGCCGGAGAGGTGGAGACAGGGACTTGAAGGTCGGCCGGCCTAGAACTTGATATGCTCCCGTGAGAAACCCTGAACCAAACAAACAGGCAAAAAGATGGTACCTGAGAGATGACAAGGTTGTTCTTGACCTCCTCATGTATATGCACACGCACACACACACACACACACACACACATTCATGCCCACATGCATACACACGCAAACACAAGCACACACACAGTTTTTTGTAAGTGCTTGCAGCATTTGTGCAGCTTTTGTGCTACCTTTGTGAGTGTTGGGCACAGTGCCCTATGACCAAGAGAAATAACAGTAGCCATCACGGCAAGAAATTTCAGGTCGAACACAGCTCATGTTCACCAAGGGTTGTGCCAGGCACACGACTTCCTTCTCTCTCAGTTGCCCTAGACGGAGATTTGTACTTTGGTTTATACAGGCTTTGCCCCCCCCCGCCAAACACCCGGTGGAGTCTAGCCATTGTTGTGAACTGTTAACAATAGTGGAAACCATACAGTTACGGTCTCAGGAGGCTGGCCCGTGAGGGGTGGTACGAAGTCAGCAAGATCGTAAGGAGTCCCTCTAACGGGACCTTTACAGGAAGTCTTTGTAAGAAGAGGGAGACAGAGCAGAGGACTAGGCCACATGGATGCCTCCTGTCTCTTGCCACAATGCTATCTGCCCCACGAAGACACTGATGGCCAGAGGCAGCCCTTAGACCTTGGACTTCACAAACTGTCATTCAGATTAAACCTTGTTTTTTGAGGCCTTAGCTGGTCTGTGGTTTTGTGCTATTGGCAACAAAAACATGGCTTTAAGATAGTTTTGTAATTATCTCACTTCCAAAAAAAAAAAAAAAAAAAGATTGGCGTTTTGAAACAGTATAAGTGACTTCCTCCCAGCCAGGAAGCTGGTGGGTAGTTCTGCTTCTGCAGTCAAGGCAGAGCCAATCCAAAGCCCAGGCTTCTTTCTTTAGTTAAAAAAAATTATTTTAGGGGTTTGGGTTCAGCGGTTAAGAGCATTGCCTGCTCTTCCAAAGGTCCTGAGTTCAGTTCCCGGCAACCACATGGTGGCTCACAACCATCTGTAATGAGGTCTGGTGCCCTCTTCTGGCCTGCAGGCATACACGCAGACAGAATATTGTATACATGATAAATAAATAAATAAATAAATAAATAAATAAATAAATAAATATAAATATAAAAATTATTTTACAAGTATGAGTGTTTTGCCTGCATATATGTATGTGCAGTGCCCACAGAGGCCAGAAGAGGGGCGATAGATCTCCGGGGGCTGTAGTTACAGATAGTTGTGAGCTGCCACGTGGGTGATGGGAACTGAACCCAGGTCCTCTGCAAAGGAGGCAACTATTGCTCTTAACCTCTGAATCCTCTCTTTAGTGCCCCTCTCCACAATGCCCAGTCTTAACCTCTTTGGGGACCAACAGAGCATGTATGACCTGTATGCAAACCACCTTTACCAGTCCCCTGAGCCGGGGACAAAGCCATCTCGGGCTCCCTCAGGGTTCTTCCCTCCTAACTGCCTATGTTTTGGGAAGTTGGCTTTGAGGGAGCCATATGGAGGTCGTGTAGAGTCCAGCCAGAACATTCACCTACCTGCCCCAGAGTGGTTTTGTTTTGAGGGCAGGTTGAGACAGGGCCTCACTCTGTAGCCCAGGCTAACCCTGAAGATTGCAGGGATACACCACCACACTATCACAGAAGTCTTTCAGCCAGCATCAGCCAGCGACTCTTCTCAGCACTTGTTTGGAGATACATCTCACACACCTTTGTAGTTATTATTTTATTACGTATTCATTATTATTTTTCAAGACAGGGTTTCTCTGTAGCCTTGGAGCCTGTCTTGGAACTAGCTCTGTAGACCAGGCTGGCCTTGAACTCACAGAGATCCACCTGCCTCTGCCTCCCGAGTGCTGGGATTAAAGGCATGCACCACCACTACCCAGCAGCTATTTTTATTTTATCCGTTTGTCACTGCTTTATTTTCACAATCTGCTCTGGTTTCCCTGTGCACTTCATGTCTAGGCATCATCTAATCTTCCCAGGTCAGGTTTTAGTGAGGACCCAAGTGGCAGCCAATGAGAATAGCTGCTGTCAGTCCCACGGGTGTTTCTCACAGTTGAGAACATTCTGTCGGCTTCATCGTTCAATGCAGGACCTTAAGGAGTTCCCTGCATTCTTGAAATAACATCACCACCCTTCATTTTGGAGCTCCCCGAGTTTACTTCATTTTCCTATTTAATTTCTAAGTTAGCATGCCGTAGATGATGTATCTTGTGGCCTGCCTTCTGGAATACCCTATATGTATATGTACTGCACGCTAACGCTAACTGATGGCACCAAAGAGTGTCCTATTTGTCACGGGAGATAATTAGATGAACTCTCATTTTTCAGATGAAAACAGAATAGTTGAAAAATACGTCCACCGAAATGTCTTTTTCGTGATAAAAAGCAGGCTAACACGAGCAGAGAACTGAACCGAACCACTATCGCTTTTCTGCCAGCCTTTGCCGAGGGTTTGCAAGGCTGGGTGATGTTCGTGCCAGGTCTCTCTGAGAGCTTCTTTTTGGTCCCCGCCTGGCATAGTAATCAAGTTCTGCAGTCTTATTAAGCAGGTGTGCCCCTGAGCCTACACTTAACGTAGTGCCAAGCTTGAGGATACAGGATGAGAGTTAAGACTATCGGGTTTCTCCCCATCATTGTGGGAATCTGGGCTTCAAAATCTAAATAAGCTTTATGTTTTACCTCAGGGTCAGGGTCTTATTTTGGAATATTAAGGTAGATTTTTGGTGTTGGGGAGATGGAATTAGTATTTCTCTCTTCAGAGACACAGAACCAGTAGAGTGTGGAAGTGTGTAGAAAGATACTTACTACCAGATTGGCTTGTGCTTACAGAGGCTGAGACGTTCTCCCAGCTACTGTCTGTAGGTTGGAGCCCAGGTTGCTCCAGTACAAGTCTGAAAAGAGGAACTCAATGTCCAAGGAAGATAGGCCGGTGCAATCAGAGAGAGTGTTGCCTTCCCTGCACTCTGTGACTGTTTCCCCATGGCTGAGCCAGCGGACCCTGTACTGAAATGCTCCTCACTGAAAGGGGAGTCTTCAGTAAGAAAGCAGAGCAGCAGTTACCCACTGATCCGGCCGTTCCTCAGGCTAAAAGTTCAAGGTCGCGCAGCGCAGGGTTGACTCCCTCTGGGGAGTCTGTGGAGAGGATGTGTTCTAAGTCCCTCATGGGCTTATCCATGCCTGTCTTCCCTCTGCTTCTTCACTCATATTGCAAGCATACCTGTCTATCTCTGTGAGTCGGCTCCCCCTTTATAAGGACACGAATTACACTGAATGAGGGTGCACCTTGAGAACCTCATTTTAATTCAATCACCTCTGTAAAGACCTTACTTACCCGCTAGAGCCACACGCTGAGGATCTATCTGCTGGTGGTTTGGACTCCAATCTGTTTTCAAAAAACCCAACTCAACTCTTACTCTGTCAGATCTCAACAGTATCTGGTGCACAGGTTTGTATGTGATGGACACACTTCCTCATCAAAACCCTCCCAAAGGGTTAGAGCTCAGAAGGTCACAACACCCAGTAAATGACCTAGGAGAGAGGCCCCCTGGCTCCTGTGGTCTCAGCTGGGAATGGTGAGGCAGACAGCCAGCTTGGTGGTAGGACATCCAGTAAGAGCAACACCGGCTGTGGAACGGCACATCATCTGGGTCTCTGTATCTGTGTGGCCCTAGCTAACTCACGGAACCTCTCTAATACTGTTTCTTGGTCTGAAAAGTACCTCCCATCGTCAGACTGTAGATCAAAGGCACTGAACACGGTATCTGGATCCCAGCAGCCAGTCCCATCTGGGGATGCTGTAGTGAGCAGTGTTCTGCCCTGCATCCAAAAGCCAAACAGTGGTGGCAACAGACACTCAGACTTCCCTAGGGACAGATGCTGCTTGCCTCACCAAGGTGGCCTTGCTAGGCCAGGTTGATAGAATGGGTTTGAAAACCAGTTCAGCTCAGTTCAAGAAGAATGGCTGGAAAGTCTGTCAATCAAGTAAGGTGGCAAAGAGTGCTCTAGTTTCATAGACATTGCTTCAACTTGGCAAATGTCTGCTTGTTCCATGGTGGCAGGCTTGGTGGGACTTTGCAAGGCAAGTCCATTGTCTGTGTCAGTAAACTCTGAGCTGCTGCAACAAAGATGCTAGCTAACACCAGGTAGCCTTTTCCTTTTTTATTAGTGTGTTCATCTATGAGGATGGGAAGCTATTCCCTGGAGCGGTCTGCTTTCTAGGGTGCCAGAGTTTGAGAGAACAAGACAGAAATACTGACAGAGATCAAGACCAGAGAGAAGAAGGTGCTATGGGCAACCTGGCAGCCGTCGGCTTTGATGTTCTCACCATGCTCCGTCTGTCCCCTGGCTCTCTGAGAGGCAGTCATCTTTAAGTTGGGTTTCTACCCCTTGTAATCACAATTCCCGATGAGATAAAGTCCCTTTTTAAATGTCCTTTCTATGCTATAAGACCAAGACTTAGCAGGGCTGGGAGATGGTTTAGCAGTTTAGAGCCCCAGCTGCTTTTCTAGAGGATTCAGTTTCAATAACCAGCGTTCATGTGGGGGGGGGGGTGTCATAATCATCTGTAACTCCAGTTTTGGGGAATCCAGAGCTTTCTCCTGGCCTCTGTGGGCACCAGGCACACGTGTGGTACACAGACATTCATAAAGGCAAAATGCTCATATGAATAGTAAAAATTAAATTAAACAACATCATAGAGCTGGGTGTGGAGGGGCACACCTTTAATCCCAGCACAAGGGAGGCAGAGACAGGTGTCTCTCTCTCTCTCT
>JABTXL010002812.1:904940-932819 GCA_025134845.1 Neodon shergylaensis
CCTTCTGTCTTTGCAGAGCTCGCAGCTTAGTCCAGTACCTCCCCACAGGATCTCCCATGGCAGCACCGCTCCGTATTATCCAGAACAGATAGCCGGCGGACACTAGGAATTTATTTACTGTGACTGAAGAATGAAATTTTACATTTAGTTTCATTTTAATTAACTTACATGTAAATAGGAAAAGACACTCGAGGGGTGAACAGTTGTGAGGTAGTGGATGCTGGAAAGGCTTAGGGTGGGTGCAAACCCCGACTATGGAAAGCTAGGGAGGAGGAGAAGCAGTGAGCCTCTGGGAGGAGGGCTGCGGAGTTTTCTGTAGTTCCAAAAGCAGAGTTCAGCAGGAGCTGGTATTTTCAGGGAAACACACACACACACACAAAGAGACAACACCCGTGCCATGTTAAGAAAGATGAGAAGAATAAAGACTTGGCTAACAAATCCAGACATGCTGGGCTTCACATAAGAATCGGTGACTTCTTGGGTAACTTCCAAATCCAGGGTCTCAAGGAAGCCGTTTCATTCTGTCTGTCCCTGTGCTGAAGTCTGCAGGACACTCATGGGAAGTCACACTTAGCATTCGCTTCTAACTATTGTGAGTTCGCCGCACAGGGACTGGCCTAGACGAGAATGCAAATCCTAAGAGAATGTTTAAGAAGATTCAGGATCATTTCCAATCCCTAAGGGTGACATCAGGGTCAGATTCTTCAAGGCCATTGTTTGATTGGGTCTCATCCTATTGCATGCTACAGCCTAACAGAACTGGTAGGCACAAATTTGGCAGTAATGTCCATGGTCCCTTTGACAAAAATTTCAAAGGTGCACGCATGCACAGACAAAGCCTGACAGTTCCGACCCAGCGGAAGTGCTGTCGGGCGGCTGTTCTCCGCGCATGGCATCAGGGTCTACCGGCACCGTCCAGGACCACTGACCTGCCCTCTCTGAACTTAACTGAATCTTTGCACAGCCGTGCTTAGCTCCACAAGCTACCTGATCAGCGAAGCTTGCCCGCATTTGTTCCACTCTGTTTGTGGAGATTCCTGCAAGGTTTGTCTGACAGTGAACTCAAATCCTACCCCAGGCTAAGTAGGACAGCCAGAGAAGACCAGGCAGAGTAAGGGTTTACCAACTTGGCAGACAACCATGCCAATTAACTTGTACCCAATGCATCCAAAGAATTATGGCCTTCAATACTGAATGTGACTAAGACCCAACCTCTCATGGGAGGCTAGATCTCCTACTTTTAGTTTTGGGAATCTGAGCAGATGGATAATCACAGAAGCCTCATAACTGGAAAATTACTGAACAGTTACCAAATGCACACAATGAGTAAAGACGCTACCAAGAACAGGAAAGAACACAGAACTGAATGTATGGTGTTTACCAAAAAGGCATTCATGGGTAGGAAAGAATAAATTTTTAATCTGATGAAGTTCTCATTGTTTTCATGTTTACTGGATGTTAAAGATGGGATAGAAAGAACATGACAATACCACATTTTCAGGTCTCTGTCATCTGAAGGTCTTAATTAGACCTCACTTCCTTCCCAGCAAAGCAAGGCGAGGGGACAGGATTTCAGATGCAGGATTAGCACTGAGAGGTGGCTCAGCTGGTAACATGCTTCCTAGCCTGAGTGGAGTTCCAGGCTCCATCTCCAGCATTGCACAAACTGGCTGCGATGGACACACCTGCAATTCCAGCATTCAGTGTAGGGGCAGCAAGATCATAAGTGCAAGGTCATTCTCGACTACGTAGCGAGTTCAAGGACAGCCTGAGAGTCTGCTCTGGCTTCAAAAATAAAGGAGGACTAATAATATGAATATTGGCACCTTAATTAACTGGCTTCTGTGTTTTGCACTGTCTTCAGAGAAAGACAGTGGCTATGGGTACTGACGAACATGCGTGAGTGGGAGGCCTGCTTGATGAGTGTTCTTGTTAATTCGGGTGACAGATTCAACTGCTGAATCCATTCTCTTAAAAATGTACAGACAGGATTTTAACATAAATTTGTGGGTTATCATACAGTTAGACTTTAGAGTCTAGCCTTCCTATCCTTTTCCCTTTACCCTTGGCTGCCCTTATTGCCCCCCCCCCCCGCTGTGTCCCCAATCACAGTAATGTTCACACCATTAGTCAGTGAGTGTAATTCCTTTTTTTTGTTGTTGTTGTTTTTTTTTTTGTTTGTTTGTTTGTTTGTTTTTCGAGACAGGGTTTCTCTGTGGTTTTGGAGCCTGTCCTGGAACTAGCTCTGTAGACCAGGCTGGTCTCGAACTCACAGAGATCCACCTGCCTCTGCCTCCCAAGTGCTGGGATTAAAGGCGTGCGCCACCACCGCCCGGCTGTGAGTGTAATTCCTAATCGCCTCCTACTATGTGTGCTTCCACACCTGGCCACAGTGTGTGCACACGTATAAGACTCTAGCTTTCGTTTACTTTTTATTTTGAATTTATTTATTTTGTTTTCATGTCCTGGTCTCAGTTTCCCTTTCCTCTTCTTATCCCAGTCCCATTCCCACCCCCATCTTCACACCTGCTCCCTCCACTTCTCCTCACAAAAAGGCAGGCCTCCCGTGGATATCAACCAGCCATGGTATGTCAAGTTGTGGTGAGACTAGGTACCTGCTCTCCTTAAGGCTGGACAAGGCAACCCAGTATGAGCAATAGGATCCCAAAAGAAGGCAAAAAAGTCAGAGACACCCCCTGCTCCCACTGTTAAAGAGTGCCACAAGAAGACCAAGGTATACACCTGTAACATCTATGTAGAGGGCCTAGATCAGTCCCATGCAATCTCCCTGGCCAGCAGGTCAGTCTCTGTGAGCCCCTATGAGCCCAGGTTGATTCATTCTGTGGGTTATCTTATGGTGTCCTTGACACCACTGGGTCCTATAATTCCTCTTCCTTATCTTCTGCAGGACTCCCTGAGCTTGGCCTAATGTCTGTTTGTGGGTCTTTGCACCTGTTTCTCAGTTACTGGATGAAGCCTCTCTGATGAAATTTGGGCTAGGCACTGATGTGGGAAGTCCTTCTGTCTATGTGTTGCTTTTATTGGTTAATGAATAAAGCTGTTTCAGCCAGTGGCTTGGCAGAATAGAGCTAGGTAGGAAAACTAAACTGAATACTGGGGAAAAGAAGGTGGGCTCAAAGAGAAGCCATGTAGCTGCCACAGGAGACAGACGCCTTCGCTGGAGCCCACTAAAACTTTGCCGTTGTGGCCCTGACTTGTGGTAATGCACAGACTAGTGGAGATGGGTTAGTTTAGGATATAAGAGCTAGCTAGAAATACACTTAAGCTATTGGCCAAACAATATTGCAAATAATATAGTTTCTGTATGTTTATTGCGGGACCAGATGGGTCAGAAGCCTCTCCCAACAAATCGGTGCCAACATAGTCAACTAAATCCACTTAAAAACCTGAGAGATCTTAAAAAGAAATTCTAGACACACACACACACACACACACACACACACACACAAATAACCCCCAGAGTTTAACACAGCTTCTTGCTCTGTTTGCTGGCGGAAAGCAGAGACGTGGCTCCTTTAAGAGGTTTCCTGACTCAGCTTTAGCAGTAAAAACTACTTGACTTCTTTAAAAATGGTGACTTTCTGGTTCACAAGCATGAAAGGTTCTGACTCTTTTGGGAGGTCTGGCTATGGAGCATTTAAATAGGGTCTGTGAGCAGCATGTTACAAATTGCTTAATGGTGACACAGAACCACTTGCAACCCTGGATCTGGGGCATAAAAATGGCTTTCAGAGGCAGTGAGCATGCCTCCTCTATGTTGGAATGGGAGGAGCAAGCAGGCAGGACCACAGAGTTGGTCCTAGTCATACCTGCTTAGCAATAAAAAAAAGGCGCTTCTGATCAGAAAATAATTACAAATATACAATAAAGGCAGATTCGGATTTAAAACAAAAAGTCTTCTATATGGGTCACAGTGTTGGATAAAAGTATATAGGCTTGGGAGAGAGAAAAATATATAGAGAGAGTTATTTTAAAAAAGTAAATCATTTAAAAAATAAAACAAAATCTTTAAAGAGACAGAGTACAGACAGTCATAGATTAAAGAAATAAAGAAAAATAAGCCATGTAAAGATGAAATATCAACAGAGGTCTGTATTATGTATATTATTTTGAATTTGATGGTGAAGGAGCTAAGTACAAAGAGACCTTTTATTGTATGGGATGATAAGCTAAACCAACATATATGTTTTAAAGGTATCTTGACTTCAAAATTTGGGTCTAAGGTTATGTCACTTTGAAAAAGAGTTCTACTTTTGTTTCCACAGAGGATGCGAACCTGTGGATTCCTTCCAGACTAATGTGATTTGATGAACCAAGATCCCCCCGAAAGGTCACTATAAACACCCAAAATTACTTCACCCCCAAAAAATCAAAGAGCAGTTTGGAAAGAACTACAGGGTTAGAGAGATGGCTCAGAGGTTAAGAGCACTGAATGTTCTTCCAGAGGTCCTGAGTTCAATTCCCAGCAACCACACGGTAGCTCACAGCCACCTATAATGAAATATGGTGCCCTCTTCTGGCATACAAGCATACATAGAAGGAATATTGTATACATAATAAATAAATATATCTTAAAAAAAAAACTATGCCCAAATTCCCAAATACTGTTTATAAACGTTTGTTTACATTTAAAGGGGGATGTGCTATAGAGATGGATACTTTGCATTGGTATGGATCTTGGTTTACTGATTGCTGGCTTCTTTGAGCCTCCAGTTGCCAGGCTTCTTGGGCTCCCTATTCCCCTAGTCATTGCTAGGCCTCCTTATTCCCCAGGGAAAGGTGAGTGCACTATCCACCCATTCTGCAGCCCCACTATGCAGGAAATCAGACATGATAGGAAGCCAAGTCAAGCAGGAACTCAGTTTATTACTGTGAGAGTCAGCTTATATAGCTTAAGTGAGATGGTGTGATGCGGGGTACCCCCATCCAATGAGAGGCAGCCAAACCTACCCTCTGGCTGGAGGGGCATCTCCTTAACTTTTGATGTTTCATCCTCACTCAAATTCGAGTCAGGCTTTTCTCTGTTCTACAGGCCTGAAAGTAATTGAGCCAGGCTTTTTTCCATCCTATAGGCCTCGAGGTACAGGCCCTGAAATAATTTTGGCCCAACAACTGATAAAAACTTAAGGTCAATTTGGTTATATGTATATTTCTGCTCTTAATTAAGGTATTGTGTTTGTGCAGCTCATTTAAAAATGTAATATATAATTAAGAAATGCAAGTAATAGATAATCATCTATAATAGTCAAGCTATTATAAGCATGACTACAGAGTCATGTTAGTTAGGTTTTCTAGATATATAGATACATATTTCAATTAGATAGATAGGTATTCTTCAAATCTTCCAGAGACCTTCAGAATATGGCATTTAAAATGTTTTAAAAACTTAGACTTTTTATGACAGTGAGACACATCTGTTCCTGGTAGCACCAATCTACTTCAAGAGGATGATGGGCATCAAAGAGCCTCCTCATGGAGTTTGTTAGCAAACTCCATTTGGACAAGAAACTGCTCTTGCCTGAACTGCTTGACTGAACTTTCAGGACCCACAGAAAAATGACTACTAAACTTGCCTAAAGGTGAGATAGTCCTTTGGGGTTCCTGCTTCATGAAAGAGTCTGCCAGAGGGGCTGGAGAGATGGCTCAGAGGTTAAGAGCATTGCCTGCTCTTCCAAAGGTCCTGTTCAATTCCCAGCAACCACATGGTAGCTCACAACCATCTGTAATGGGGTCTGGTGCCCTTTTCTGGCCTGCAGGCACACACACAGACAGAATATTGTATATATAATAAATAAATATTAAAAGAGTCTGCCAGACATTCTGCAGGATACAGAAAAAAGTTACTGCCAATATAGGCAGAATTGTCTTTGAGATTTCCTGCTTCACGGAAAAGTCTGTTGGATACTATGGGCCAGTAGGCTGAGGATGGATGCCTGCAATGGTACAGAAGAACTCTGGGTGACTGTCCAGGCAGCGAGATGTCTCTGTCATTTCAAGAGTTTTGAAAGTTGCTTACAATGCACTTTCTGTTTGCTTAGGTAATATTATATCCTTCTGGAGTCTTTGATGGATTTAAAGAATAGAAAATTAAAGCCGGGCAGTGGTGGTGCACGCCTTTAATCCCAGCACTCGGGAGGCAGAGGCAGGCGGATCTCTGTGAGTTCGAGGCCAGCCTGGTCTACAAAGGGAGTTCCAGGACAGGCTCCAAAAGCTACAGAGAAACCCTGTCTCGAAAAACCAAAAAAAAAAAGAATAGAAAATTATAGTTGTAGTTTCCTCACTTATAACAAAAGGTAAAATAGATACAAATATTGTAACTGTAATTTTTGCTAATACCTGTTTTGTTATATGTAATTTTACTACGTTAAAGCTAAAATATTCATTTTTATTTAGACTGAAAAGGGGAGGTATTGTGGGAAGTCCTTCTGTGTGTTGCTTTTATTGGCTAATGAATAAAGCTGTTTCAGCGAGTGGCTTGGCAGAATAGAGCTAGGCAGGAAAACTAAAGTGAATGCTGGGAGAAAGAAGGCGGACTCAAAGAGAAGCCATGTAGCCACCACAGGAGACAGATGCCTCTGCTGGAGCCTGCCAAAATTTTGCTGGTAGGCCATGACCTTGTGGTGATGCACAGATTAATGGAGATGGATTAGTTTGGGATATAAGAGCTAGCTAGAAATACACTTAAGCTATTGGCCAAACAATATTGCAAATAATATAGTTTCTGTGTGATTATTACAGGACTGGATGGGACAGAAGCCTCCCCCAACACAGCACCAATGTATGTATAACAGAGTATCATTAGGAATCATTTCATTGATTTTTTTTTCTTGCCAGTTGTGTTTGCTTCTAGCCTAGGTCAATGGGCTGTCTGGCCTCTGGGTCCTGGCCCTCCAGATAGTTTCATTTACATTTTTACACAAAAGACCATTTTATGTATTTACTTTGAAACAGAGTCACATGTATCTCAGGCTGGCTTCAGACTTACTGTGCAGCTTAGAATGACCTTGAGCTTCTGATTCTCCTGCCTCCGTGTCCAAGTGCTGACATTGCAGGTGTGCACCACCATTCCCATTGAGTGTAGGGGTTTGAACTCAGGTCTTTGGGCACAGTGAGCAAGTAATCTACCAGCTGAACTACATCTCTAATTCCCCCAAATAGGATCATTTTATACACACTTTGCATATGGGGTTTATCTCAAGATTTTATGAAAATCCCCAATATCCATCTGACGCTAATTCATTTTTAACAGCAGCAAAATATTGCTTCGTAATGATGTAATGCTCACATGCCTCCACTCCCTCCCCTTTAGTCTTCTACATTGCCAATTGTGGCACAATAAAAAAAAGGTTTTGTTTTGTTTTGTTTTTTTTTTTTTTTAACTGCTTTGGACTACATTGCTAAGCCTGGTGTTGCTAGCTCGAAGGAGGGCACAGTGTGTTTTTCAGAGGAAGATGCTAATAGCCTTTGTTTCCATTGTTACAAGTGACTCTTGGGATCCTTCTCACACTGGGAAAGTGAAGCAGGGACTGCAGATGTCCTTGAAGGTTCTTTACAGCTTGTTCTAAGCTTTCCCGCTTCTGTGGCCAGCACCTACTGGCCTGCAGGCTGCTGCAGTGTTGGGTGATGTGGGACTCCTCATTGCTGCCGCAGCCTGCAGGAAGCTGGATCTGGACCTGCAGTTGGTACAACACAGTCCTCAGGATGGAATCTGATGGATGGTCTGGGGAAGGAGGCTTTGATCTCCTAAGGGAGAACCGGCTTATGAGGCTGATCCAAGCTTCTGTACTGTATTAAGGTGTGATAGAAACCAAGGTGCTTCTGAACACCCCCGAAGCAGCTTCAGGGTTTGGGCACTTTTTCTAGGGCAATTATAAGATTTTAAAGATCAAGGTGAACACTTGATGTATTTTTGGAAAATTCATAGCTCTTTGTATCTTTTAATCCATATTGCACCTTCTGAGCCAGGTACAGAGATCCTGCTGTTTTTACTAAACCTGTGAGTCTTCAAGAGTACTGTCCATCTAGACAGAGCAATAGCAATAGGCAAGGCTCAGGCATACCAGGTAGCCAGGTAGCCAGCTTCAATCTGTTCACTTCAAGTGCACACTCCCATTTCTCCTCAAGCCCCTCGGCACCCTGCCCCCTGCTTAATTCTTGTCTTTATTTAACACATAGACAATGTCCTTCAAGGTCACAGAATCAGGAGGTGCTGCATTCTGTCTGCAGAACTCAGATTCTTTGCGGTCAGAGCAACACTGCACAGACAGAAGCAGCAATAGAGAGCGAAATACTGCGTGGCTTCTTGAATGTCACCAATGTCACCTGAAACTCACATGGTGCCCTCACATCCATCATCTGTAGAGGTCGTTAGTGTTGACACAGACCCACCGTTCACACCGCGTTTCATTTCTTCTGTGTGATGTGGAGTAGACTGGAATCCACAGAGATTCCCTGCAGCTCCAATCCGGACTCTGCCTGCAGACCCTAGGCAAGTTCCCTGGCCTTTCTGATGAATCACACTGCGGGTTTTTCCTTGCACCAAGTCCTGACAACCAGGGAAAGCTAAGCCACCAGCAAGGGGTAAAGAGTGTGCTTGCAGTGAAATACACTTTCCTTCCCCTCCTCTTTTCCTTTGGGGAGAAGGAGGGTAGCGACTTGGCTTAGCATGGCTGTCCTCTGAGTGCTCCCAGCCCGCCCGAGTTCCAGCTGCTCAAGAGCTGGCTTTAGTGCTATAGCCAGACAGTTCTTTTTCCACTAGGCTGCCTCAGCCGGGTGGTAGACACGGTCTTCGCAAATAGCTACTTATTTGCTTATCTGCAAGGAAGGAGGGGAGAGAGGCAAGTGATAGAGGACAAAATCAATTACTATTTTTCATCTTTGACAAAGTAATTAAGGCCATAGCGACTGGCTAATTCCGACCGAACGGTTGCGCACTGATGGATGCGGATTTACAGCCTCCTTGGCTGCGGTGCGCACCGGTCCAGATTATCACTCTGAACAGCCGGCAGAGGAGGCAGGGGGTGAAAGCCTATGTGTGTGGAGTGTGTGTGTGTGTGTGACAGACTTTTCATCCTGCCCATTTCTGCTTTTTAATTAATTTATGAATTTTATTTAATTCTGCAAATCCATGTTTTGAGCCTCACAGGTGCTGACACACAGCTGGACTCCAGATGATGCACCCCAGGGCCAGGCCCCTACTTCATCGGGTTGGAAGGGGGTGTCCCTCTTTTGGCTGGTCACTGTCCTTTCAGAGCGACTCCCTCGTGTGGTGTCTGAACCCTCCCTCCAGTCTATCTGCAGCCCCTCCTTTCTGGAATCTTGCGGCTGGAGGAGGCCCCCTTTGTAGAGCCAGAGCAATAGCGGCTCCTACACGTCACCCGCCTCTGCAGGGCCTGATTAGCCCCATGCTAACCCAAAAGCGCACTTGGCTGAGCCACACGTCAGGTCTGGAGACTGAGCGGGGGCGCCATGCATCACTCACGCTCAGCGACGTAGTGTGGGTGGAAGGAGGTGGGGAGAAATCCCTCACGACTAGGCCACCTAGGCATAACCCTCCATAGTGGCCCCACGTCAAGAGTTTGGCGGGGGCTGCTCGAATGCAAATTTGGAGACTGGCCAGAAGCTTTGAAGTCGTGACTATTTGTTGTCAAAGTGACCTGTGGACCGGAGAGCTAGACGTGAATCTAACTAGGTGCTGCGGGTTTCAGGACTCCATTGAGGTCAAAGCTGCCCTCCACATTTATCCATTCCCCTTGTTGAAATCTGGAGTCTGTTTCTGAAGAAGAGTAGGGATTTGGGGGGGAATATTCCGGTATTTTCGTACCTTCCCGCTTCCAGAGCCGCCTTCTGCCCGAGTACCCCAGAGTCCCCCTCAGTCCCTTACTCCTCCTCTGAGACCTTCCCCATTTCTCGGTTGAGTAGGTGACTGGTGCAGATGACAGGCTGTGGAGGGGTTAGTAACCTCTTAGGGGTTCAAAATAGACCTTTTGACCTTAGCTTTCAGAGGCTTGAAATAGTTCCTGAAAGGCGGTTAGCAAACTTAAATGCGATAATTTCATGGAAGCCTTGCAGATGGCCCAGCAGTGAGAGCTCAGTTAAACGTCGATAAAAGGCTGCCTGGGACCCAAAGGCACCAAAAGGACAGGGCTCCCTGGCCACATACTCACCACATCCTGCACCATCCCCATCCCCAAATAGTGCAGTCCCTGGATTCAGGTGACTGTCCTGGGAGAACCAGGCTCACAGAGACAGCTACCACTTTTGGAGTCTTGGAAGGGTGAGGGAGGATACCAGAGCTGGCTCAGCAGTGCCCTCGGCGCCCACCACAATCTGCCTCCGCAGCCTGCGCTCTCGGCCGCCGCGGCTATGTCCTGGCTCCGCCGGGAGAAGGCCCAGTCGAGTGCGACGGCGCGGACCCGGAGGCAGTGGGTCCCCGCTGAGCTCAGCGCCGCGCTTTCCAAGCTTTGAGTTAGGGCAGCCACGGTTCCCTAGCTATGCTGTCAAGACAAGGGAGAAGGAGGCACATTGCTTCTAGTCTCCTGACGACATCTTTTGTGAATGTAGTCGTTGCCTAGTACCCTAGGTAAAGTCCATAGTTCACCTTTACATAACCTTGGCCACCCTAGTCCCCAGCGCCCGCGCCTTTTAGGGTTGACCGTCTTCTTATGGTTTCCCAGAGGACCAGATCTGCCCTGGGTTGCTGGAGTTCCTGGTTTAGGATAAAACCGCACTTTCCAATCAGGCTTGATTTTAAAGGATTTTTTTATTTAAAGGACAATGGAGAAAGGATGGGATTGTAAGTGGCTGAAGGACTAAGTCGGTACTTAAAAATTCTTATTTTTTTCCCCTAGAAGAGGCTAAAAAAATTTGATGAGAAACAGCAGTTGTACCTAGGATTAGCAAAGACAAAACAAGGGTGCAAAAACTAGATTTTCTTTTTTAAACGAAAACTAGGGATCCTTCCCAAACTGCTTTCCCAGACTGGCTTCCCGGAAAGGTTGGGGTGTGGGGATCTAGACGCCACACACTGACTAGGTTGGTGTGCCCTCACCAAATGCAGGACCCTAGCCTGAAACAGGCATTGTAGACCTGGTTGGATACCGGAGACAGGGCCGCCATTATTTTGAGGAGTGTTATTTTGGAATCTGACAGATTCAGGGAGGCCTAAAGAGAATTTGGTGGAAGAAGAAGAGGACCGATTTAACCCCCCTCTCACTACAGCCTAATTCACTTGGTTGCCGGCTGCGCCTCGTCTAGGAGTCTTGGACGCAGTGGGACGTGTCTCTCCCACGTTTCCCCTAATTAGGAGGAGGGAAACTTTTCTTGTTCCCTCCCACTGGCTTTGGTTTAGTAATCAGACCCACATGAGTCACGCCAAACACGGCAGCCCCCCTCCCGCCGCCGGAGTGACAACAGGGCAGCGTACTCCAGGCTGTTGTCCCTTTAAAAACCGAATCCAGAGGGGTAATGATTTATCAAACGCGTATTATCAGGAAGGTGTCAAACGAAGGGCACCTTGCTTCCCACTGACGCAAACCCGGCCTTTCCCGGGGAGATATAGAAAGCGCCTCTTGTTCCCGGGCCAAGCCTAGTCCAGTAGCAGGTTTTACTCTACGTTTCGATCTGTCGTCCACATCAGATACGGTGAGTGCTTGCTTTTATTCATTTAAGAGGAAAGGTATGTGTGTGGATCCGGAGGGCAGGTTTGTTTAGGGTATTTCTTTTTGGAAACATCTGTGCAATAGGTGGGAGGCAGAGAACCATTTTTGAAGACTGAAGCCCGGGTATTCTGTTCGTATTTGAGAGCCTTGCCTGAGGGCACAGCGAGGTTCCCTTAGTCGGAGGGGCAGGGAGGTCTGCAGCTCCTAAGCCGGATCCCAGGCACTGTCCCTGGTGCTGAAAGTCAGGATGCTGCACCCGCAAGTAGTTCTGGCTCCTGGGAGCTATTGAGAATGCCGGTTGGAGTCCAGGGATTGGGTTTTCTACGTTTAAGCTCAGTCTGTGCGTTGGTGAAGCCGGCTAGAGGGGAGGCTTTTGGTTGAGAAGAAGGTAACTTGATTAGTTTTACAGTGAACGAATTATTTCTCCTAACATGGAACTCTGGAAGGCAACGCTAGCTTGAGGAAGCCGAAGGGAAACCCAATGCTGGCGAGTCTTTACGTTTAAAAATCAACGGGGGGGGGGGGGGGGGGGAGGGAGGAGAAGCTAATGAAAATTATTGGTGAGTTTTGGTTCTCAGTCAAGATCAGGGAAAAGAAGGCCATTAGGTTCCTGGAAATGGACAGAAAAACAAAAACACTTGGCAAGATCCCTTACATTTCTAGGGGTCTAGAATCGAATGTAGACTGTGGAAGGGTCAAAGTCAGACTACTACTTTGTGTATCTGTTCGTTGTTTCAGTTGCGGGGCCGTTTATTGTTGGTAATATTTTGATAAAAACCCTTTATCCTTGGCTTTGCTACCTGGGTTACCGAGGTAGGTTTGGAGTACTGGAGTTTGACATTACCCATGTGGCTTCCAGCCCTGGTCTAGGCCAGAGCATCGGTTTGTGATCACAGCTTGTCTATGGGAGAAAGAGAAAAAAAAAGAGGCAATGTGCATTGTTGAATGACAAAGGAAATGGGGCGGAAAATTAAAGAATCTTTCCACAATGGTGAAGGGGATGTGGTACCCATAGCCTTGATTTGAAATCCACAGAGGGCAGGGAGCTCCTGTCTGTAGCGTTATTTCTACACTGCCCGCCTCCTTTCCCCTTCCCAAACCACTCGTCGTTCTTAGTTCATCCTCCACCTTGGGAGGAGGGAGGGAATATTAACATCTTCATGTCCCAGGGTTACAGACAGCACTGGCGAGTTGCGAAACGCCGATTCCTTTTGCTCGCTCCCCTGTGTATTTTGTGTCTGGACCCGGAAGGAGTGCATCTGTGTATGCAGAGGCATATATTTTATTTTTAATGCTGCCGTGACCTTTTTTTTTTGTTTGTTTGTTTTGCACGAACTTGACGTTGTCTTTGCAGGATTGCAGTGCTACCAAGGAAATGAATAAGCAACCAACCAACAGCCTGGAGGCAGCAGTGCCGGGCCACCGGGATAGCCCACGTGCACCCGGGACCAGCCCTGAACAGGACCTGCCTGCCGCCGCCGCTGCTGCGGCTACCGCCGCGCCGCCACGTGTGCCTAGGTCCGCTTCCACCGGAGCCCAAACTTTCCAGTCCACGGATGCCAGAGCCTGTGAGGCCCAGCAGCCCGGAGTAGGGTTTTGTAAACTCAACAGCTCCCGGGCACAGGCGACCTCCGGGGCTCTCCGGGACTTAAGCGAAGGGCACAGCGCACAGGCCAACCCCCCTTCTGGGGCCGCTGGGGCCGGCAACGCGCTGCACTGCAAGATCCCAGCTCTGCGTGGCCCGGAGGAGGACGTGAACGTGAGTGTGGGCAAGGGCACGCTGGAGCACAACAATACCCCAGCTGTGGGCTGGGTAAACATGAGCCAGAGCACAGTGGTGTTGGGTACCGATGGCATCGCGTCGGTGATTCCAGGCAGCGTGGCTACCACTGCCATACCGGTAAGCAGGTCACAAGCGACTGCGCTGCCTGCTGCTCTCCAACCGCGCGAAGGGAGCTGGGCCCTGGCGGGTGCACGTATGCTAATGGGGAAACGGGTTGGCAATGCCAGGTGGTGGATGCTGGAGGCAGCTTTGGGGCTTCGGAAGCTCGCATTGCTGGAGGCGGGGGTCAGGTGAGCAGTTAAGGTTTTGGGGTGTTCATGTGTGTGTGCAGCGACCGTGCCAACAAGGTTCGGACTTGCCCTTCCCAGCCTCAGCGGTAGAACCGGTGCAAATCCGTTAAATAAAAGCAGATAGATTCTGTATCTTGCCGCAGACGCGAGTCTCCAATCCTATCAGTGTCTGAGTCCTTTTGTTTCTTCAAATATAAAAACTCTGATTCAAAAAGAAGCACGGAGACAAGCCTGGGGTGATATGGGAGGTGGATAGAGCTGATTCTGAGGGTTTTCCGGTGAGCCAAACTTACTACCTGTGAACTCTTTTAATGAGAGGCTGCTGAACTTTATTAAGCATCAGGGTCTCTTAACCTGGGCCCTTCCAAATCTCAGTATATACTTTAAAAAATTTTCCTTTTACACAGACCCTCTCAGTTGCATAAGGTTCAGTTCAGGCTCTTCCCATTGGGGTTTACTCCTTAACCAGAGATAGGAAAAAACCCTACAGGGTGAACCCCAATCTCTGCACCAGTGCTAAAGGCAATCTTCCCTCTCTATAGGCTTTTGTTTGTTTCCATTCCACCCCAGAGATTTCTCTTCCTTCTCTGATTTCTTCTTTCCCTCATGCTGTTTCAGGGAGTCGAGCTCTCCTTTTTTCCCCCCCCATGGCCTGCCTTTCCTCTAGCTTCCCTTGGACTTCTGGGCTAGGTGTGTGGCCAGAGTGCAGGCTGAGAGTGGGCCAGATCACATCATGCACCCTGTAGGATTTACAGAGCTTTCTCTCCCTAATCACTTGCACCTCACGCCCCAGAACTTACACAGTAGGAACTCAGCCATCCAGCCATCAGGATAACTAGAAATGACCTTGCATTTACAGGTATCTTTGCTTTGGGCATTTCTTTCTAGAACACCGTTCTGCATATATTAGGTGCTTTTAACAGCATGTGTCCAGCGGTGGAATAGAAAATATGTCTCACACACCTCCCTTTACCTCTGCACTGCGACAAAAGGGCCAGAACTCCCTTCTGGAGTCAGCTGTGTTGGAGGGTGGGGCTAGGGGTGGAGACCGGTGTGTGGGGGAGGAACAGCAATGTAACTTTAAAAAGCCAGAGAGACCTAAGTGTACCAACGTCTCAGCCCCCTCTGACACTCACTCAGCCCTTCTTCTCCCGCCCTAGGCTGCCTTCTCTCTTGATCATCCCTGCTTTATCTTCTATGACCTGGAGAACCTGGTGAAGCCCTCAAAGCGGTCACTTGCTAGGTGAAGGGTGACTGGAAAGCAGGATAGCCCAGTGTCTGGGTGTCAGGGACACTTTCAGAGTTCATACAGAGTGCCCTCCCCATTCATTTTGCTGAGGCTTTCTAGAATCATGAGCCCTGAGGTTCACAGACTAAGCTGGCAGATGCCTCAGAGACAGGTATTCAGAGGCTTCCATTGTCTAGGTGTGGACCCAGGCTGAGCCCAAACCACCCTCAGGGAGCTGTCTTTGCTTAGTAGTAAGAACTAGATCAGAAGTCATGGTTTTGGCTGGCCTGTCTCTTAACCACATCAATCTTCTCTATTCTTTCTCTTGTTTCAATTCAACTCCAATTCTCTGTCCAGCCCATTTTCCTTGCTCCAGGTTTGAAGAATGCACCTTTTCAAATTAGCTGACTGGACAGGTTTTGCCTGTAAGCTTTGGCAGAGAAAGCGAGGCAGGGGCTATGGCTGGCTTTAAGCATTATAAGTCTTATTTCTGGCACACATTTTGAAGAAAGGACCAAGGAGGGGTGTGCAGTGAGGGTTGTTTTTTTTTTTTGGAGGGGGGAGGAATTGGTTAAGAACCTGCTTGCTGGGATCTCCAGGCATGATATTGGGGGTCTGCTTGCCAAATGAACTCCTGGTACCAGGGAACAAACATGCTTGCTAGCAGAAACAGGGTTTGGGGAAGGTTGCTTGCTGGCGTGCCCTGTCTGTAGGATTTTGGGGGGGGGGAAGGTCAGAGGTCTGATTAAAACAGATCTTTAGAATAAAATTTGGGGGCCTGCTTGCTGAAAGACTCAGTGCAGGGGTGAGGGGGTGAGGGCTCTGCTCGTGGATGCATCCTTCCTTCCGATTTGGGGTCTTGCTTGCCTATGCATCCTCTGTTGGAAACTGGGGGTTTGCTTGCCGGGGAAGGCCCCCCCCCCCCAGCTGTGGGGGGAGGGCGGAATGGGGCCTGCTGAGGACCTACCTGGGTCTGCTATCCGACAATGTGCTTTTCCGCCCTCAGGAGGACGAGCAAGGGGATGAGAATAAGGCCCGAGGGAACTGGTCCAGCAAACTGGACTTCATCCTGTCCATGGTGGGGTACGCAGTGGGGCTGGGCAATGTTTGGAGGTTTCCCTACCTGGCCTTCCAGAACGGGGGAGGTATGGCTTTTCAGCTCTTTCCGCCTGCGGAGGGGGCAGGGGGCGGGCACCGGAGGGTTGGGGGGTGCATCTGAAGACCTCAGGCAGAGGTTGGGAGGGAAGTTTGGGGGTAGCCTGGTTCTTTGCAAGCCAGACTGCAGGAGCGAATGGAACCCGCTGGATTTCAGAGCGGAGATGGACTGAGTTGAGGCATAGGCCTCATTAGGGATCCTCTATTGGCCTAGACTGGGGACTGGGTCTCCAGGCAAGTGCACAGGGAAGCAGGGATGTCCGAACTCTAATAAGATGCAATTGTCAGGAAGGGTGTACCTGATTGCTGGAGATGCACTTTAGAGCCGATGCCCTGCTGTCCTGGAGGTCGAACTGTGTCTGTCTTAAGGTTTTAACTTGGAAATCTGAACCTCCTTCTCGGTTGGAGACTGAGAAAAGAACAACTGTGTCAGTTGGGAGCAGTGGGAAGTGTGGGGTGCACCTAATCAGAGGTTTCTCAGGAGCACCCCAGCCCAACACCCCTTCTTGGGAAGAGGCAGGAGGTATTTTGATTTTAGTTAAATCGTTTGGCAAAGATGAATCTTCTCCCGTGTGTCCTCACTCTGTGAAAGCCGCTGCCTTTGAAAGAAGAGTGGGGGTGCCAAGGAGCAGGCATTAGAACTCACTGGATCTCGGGTGTACCCACCAGGAAAGGGACTCAATACAGTCAGGGTCCGTTGGCTGGCCATCTGAGGTTGAGGCGAGGGACCGGCTGCTCGTCCCAGGCCAGCGGACAAGAACCCTCCAGGAATTCCACCTCTACTGGACCAAAGGTGCAAGGAACGTGCCCCTCCCCCGGTTCTCTCAGCCCCGGAGGTATTTGGTGTCCGGATTGGTACCTGCGTGGCAGCAGGGGATAGTTACGATGTAAAATAGAAGACACCCTTCTCCATGTCGCTTACTTCCAGTTTCAAACAAGACACTTCACAAACACTAAGTCAGCCTGCGGAGTGTAAGCAATCAGGGGTGCCCAGAAACTGTGTGGACTTAGATGACCCAGCTAGGTTTCCATTTCTTTTTCCCAGTAGGGCGACCCTAGGCCTGAGTGCCTAGGCCTGAGTACCTAGGGAGGAGGTGCTGGTTCTAGGGCTGCAGGGACCGGGAAGGGGGTTTGCGTGGGGGGTGGGGGAGGGATGGAGCCAGGGGAGGGATCCCAGCAGAGCTCCTCAAATGCCCGCCCTTGATTCACAGGGTCCTGTGGGCCTTAAGGGGGCTGAGGAGAAGAGCCCCACAGCCCGCAGCAAAAGTGGGGAGCTTTGCTCTATGCTCTACCTCCTCGGGACCGGAAGGGTCACACAATGAACATTTTTGTTTTTAAAAATTTCTACCCAGAGAGAGTAGAGGGGGAACCCAAGCCTAGACCCCAGTAGTTCTTTCCCGCCTGGAGGCTTAGGAAGGAGATGCCCTTCTGCAGGACCAACCCAGAAGAAATGGGGGGGGGGGGGGGAGAGGCTGTTTTCTCAGCTGAGCAGTCTTCCCGACTAGGTTCATTCTCAACTCCCCAAATTAACCTTGACTCCTGAGTGGGCATTCGCTAGTAATTCTCAGACCCCCAACCCCCCAAACCCCGCAAGGCAGCAGAGGTGCAGCTTCCTCTGGGCCTTCTAAGGAATGGAGTTAAAGGAGAAACGCTTCTGGGGGCTCACAGTCTAGACAAGACAGCCACGTGAATACTTAGAAGAGAAGGGCGCCTGGGGCAAGGGACTGTGGGAAGACTTCTTCCCAGAAGGAGGGCTAAAGAAAGCTCTGAGAAGGAAGTTGAGAAGTGTGTGGAGGTGATGTCACCTGGGGAGGGGATGTTGGTGTGGGCCGGGACTGAGTGGGTGGGCATCCAGCAGCCCTCAGACAGAGCCGGCCTGGTGAGTTGAAGGTGTGCAGTCCCTTGGATTACTGTACTGGAGGCTTCCCAAATCCAACTTCGCTGAGCATAGGTCCTTAGAGTATGAAGACATTGATAGGAATCCGCCGCCTCCAGTGAAGGCGTGGATTTAGGGAACCACAGAAAGGCTTAATTTGGGGTTGGGGCTGGGAAATGAAGCTGTGTAAAGAACAAAAGACCATGAATACACAACTTTCTGTCTGGTAGGAAATTGAAGCAAGTACTGGATCCCCATGCATAGCTTTATGTTGTTGGAAGAAGGCCCTCCACTGCCCCGTGGGTGCCTTCTGTTGAGCTGAGACCTCTCAACAAAAAGAGCACCTTCAGTTTATTGTAAGGAGTCCAGCCCCAGTTCAGAGGGTTAAGCTGGGTCAGAGCCCTGCCTGTCCTCCTGACTCTTCCTTCCCCTCTTTCCAAGGTGCTTTCCTCATCCCTTACCTGATGATGCTAGCACTGGCTGGCTTGCCCATCTTCTTCCTGGAGGTGTCACTGGGCCAGTTTGCCAGCCAAGGGCCTGTGTCTGTGTGGAAGGCCATCCCAGCTCTACAGGGTGAGTGTGGTTCTCCCCCTGCCTCCAGACCCTGCCTTCCTTGCCATCTTCCCAACTCAGGGAGGGAGACCTGCTCTGCTCTGCCCCCTTCCCCTGATCATCTCTGTCTCTGTGGGGTCCTTGCCGATTGTCTCCCTCTCCCTGGCAGACAGTCCACTCCACTGTCTGTGCACCCACCTGTGTGGAGCATCTGTGTGGGTGTGCAGTTTGCATGCATGGGCTTTAAGACGACATCAACGCAGGCATTTCCCCTTTGCAGGCTGCGGCATTGCGATGCTCATCATCTCGGTCCTCATAGCCATATACTATAACGTGATCATCTGCTACACACTCTTCTACCTGTTTGCCTCCTTTGTGTCTGTGCTGCCCTGGGGCTCCTGCAACAACCCGTGGAACACACCAGAATGCAAAGATAAAACCAAGCTTTTGCTAGGTAAGTTTGGACACGCCTTCACTCTGTCATTCAACAGATACTCAGTGAGCACTTAATAAATTCAGGTAAGACCTTATACTAGATTGTGGGGCATGGAGGTGAATTCAAACATCCAAACATACTTAATCCTAACTTGTAAAAAAGCTCATGGCTAGCTCGGCGGTGGTGGCACAGGCCTTTAATTCCAGCACTCAGGAGGCAGAGGCAGGTGGATCTCTGTGAGTTCAAGACCAAGCCTGGTCTACAAGAGGGAGTTCCAGAACAGGCTCCGAAACTACAGAGAAACCTTGTCTCGAAAACAAAAAAAAAAAAAAAAAAACAAAACCAAACCAAAACAAAACAAAAAACCCCAAAAAACAAAAACAAAAAACCTTCATAGCCAGAAGCTGGGAGAGAGAAAAGTTTTGCTTACTGCAGAGAGCTGGTGCATTTGTTAAATGTGCAGGCTAACCCTACTGGCTTTAGCGTGGATGAAGCCAGGAAATTTGCATTTTTACCAGGCTGTCTAGGACCTTGCTTTGTTTCATTGAGTGTTTGATCTGGGTGGGGGGTGGGGAGTAAGGAACCCTTTTTGGGTTTTATTTTATTTTATTTGCCATGATCCTCTTTGGCAGACTTCTCAAAACAACCCCACAAGTTGTAGACTCCAGGAACCCCACACATGTGATCCTTGAGGTCTGAGTGCAGACTCTGAAGACTTTGCTAGAGATGTGCATCGTCCTAGGGCCAGGGAGAGGGCTGCCTGCTGTGAGGGAGAGGGACATATGCTGGGTGTGCACAAGGCACTGGGTGTATGAGATCCTCCGAGGGTGTGCACAAGGCACTGGGTGTATGAGATCCTCTGAGGGTGTGAGATCCACAGGGTCCAGGAGTCATGGGATACAGGCTCAGCTCACTGGGCAGAAGGAAAGAATGAATGCCCAGAGACTCAGGAAATAGAAATAGTTCTGTATTCTGTACTCTACCTGCCTCTGCTGACTAGAGGAAAGACCCGGGTAGGGTATGACAGTGCCTGTGAAAGTGCTAAGGCCAAGGCGGTGGTGCGGTGGAGAGTGTCAGTCACTGTGGGAAACTATGGTCATCTTAATGGGCACCTATAAGCAAGTGGTCTCTCCCAGAATACTGCGGCTTTCCATGTAAGGTGAGTTCTTGCTGAGGCCAGCTGCAAGCCATCTCTGATTTGTTGCTAACACTCACTTCCCCAAAGAGTTCTTTTCCCATACAGAGCCCATACTTTGCAAAACTTGGCCATTAGTCGCCCCTGTAGGTGTGTTAACAGCATAAAGTGAGTTCTTCCCTCCTGTAATAGTTACTTCCTAGCCGGGCGATGGTGGCGCACGCCTTTAATCCCAGCACTCGGGAGGCAGAGGCAGGCGGATCTCTGTGAGTTCGAGACCAGCCTGGTCTACAGAGCTAGTTCCAGGACAGGCTCCAAAGCCACAGAGAAACCCTGTCTTGAAAAACCAAAAAAAAAAAAAAAAAAAAAAAGTTACTTCCTTTTGCTCTGATGAAGCAAAGGTGAGTTTTGGAAAAAACGAATTTATTTTGGTTCCAGGGTGAGGGAGGGTACGACAACAGCTGGCAGGCATGACTGAAGGAACAGGACAAACTGGAAATGGGGTGTCTGAGGAGGGGTTCTAGTGCTCTGAAGAGACATCTTGACCAGGGCAACTCTTGCAAAAGAAAATGTTTAATTGGGTGCTTGCTTATAGCTTCAGAGGTTTAGTGCATTTGGAGGTTTAGTTTCCCATCAGGGAGGGGAACATGGCAGCAGGCAGGAGGCATAGTGTTGGAGAAGTGACTACATCCAGATCCTCAGGTGTGTAGAGTTTAGACGGAAGGGAAGCATCTTTCTATCATTCCTCTCTTATTCAGAGCTTCTCCAGGTGGAGGCTGAGTGTGGCGTGTGTTACATAGGTGTGTGTGTGTGTGCATGCATGCGCGCGTGTAAACGCACTATAGTGTAACTGTATCTTTAGATATCCGATGATAGCTTGAGACTACAGCAGGCAGCAGGGAGACGGAGACCGGGCCTGCTGTGGGCTTTTGAAACCTCCAAACCCACCACAGTGGCACACTTCCTCCAACAGGGCCACACCTCCTCTAACAAAGCCACACCTCCCAATCCTTCTCAAGCAGTGTCACTCCCTGATGACTAAGCATTTAAATATACAAGCCCATAGGGGTCATTCTTACTCAACCCATTATATAAGGAAAGGGGATCAACCCTCAAGCCTGTTTGCAGCTACTTCCTCCAGCAAGGCCACACCTTCTAAACCTCACCCAACAGCACCACCAACTAGGGACCAAGGGTTCAAATACACGAGTCTATGGGGGACATCCGTCTCTCGCTGAAATCACCACACCTCTGTAGTCCCAAGATACCGTCCCATATCTAAGGACACAATTTACACCGTAGTGCTTTCTACATCCACATACACGCATGTAACACACACGCCACACCCAGCCTCCACCTGGAGAAGCTCTGAATAAGACCACAAGAGAGGAACAGTAGAGATGCTTCCCTTCAACGTAAACTCTGCACACCTGAAGTGCTCAGGAATGGGGCATGGGGGCTTGCATAGGTCCCCAAATTCAAGATTCCACTGTGAATGTATGACTACATGTTCCCAGTATCTATGGGACTCAGCATCCTCATCTCTACTGTCTACTGTTTCCCTCTTCATGGGTGGCTATTTTTAATAATAAAAAAAACCTCTTTACTTTTTGGGAGCCCACTACCCAGCCCCCAAATAAACAAACAGAGACTTATTCTTACTTATGAATGTCCGGCCTTAGCTTGGCTTGTTTCCAGCCAGCTTTTTTTTAACTTAAATTATCCTGTTTCTCTTTAACTACGTTTTGCCTCTGGGCTTTTACATTTCTTTCCTTCTTACTCTGTGGCTGGCTGTGTGGCTCTGTAGCTGGGTCCCTAGCATCCTCCTCTCCTCCTTTGCTGGCTCCTTGATCTCCTCTTTCCTAGATTTCTCTTCCTAATTATTTTGTTTGCATGCCAGCCCTGCCCATTTCTCTCTCCTGCCTAGCCATTGGCCGTTCAGCTCTTTATCAGACCAATCAGGTATATTTAGGCAGGCAAAGTAACACAACTTTACAGAGTTAAGCAAATGCAACATAAAAGAATGCAACACATCTTTGCATCATTAAACAAATGTTTCACAGCATTAATGAATGTAACAGATTTTCAGTGAATATTCCATAACACCTCTTGATAGTTTTCTCAGGGTAGAACAGTGGCACCCAAACCTGGCAGTTGCGATATCAGAATCACCCGGGAATGAGCAATATCACTTAAGGAAGAATCCTGATGAACTGGAAACCAGACTGTGGCGATGAGTCACTCTGGGGAATCAGTAAATCAAAAGTTTCTCCGATCTGGACTTAGGATGTACCTCAGTTGATAAAGTATTTACCTAGCATGCATGAAACACCGAGTCTGATCCAGAGCATGGCATAAGCTTAATGTGGTAGCCCATGCCCGTGACCATCCCAGCACGCTGGAGGTGGAGCAGGAGGAATGGAAGTTCAAACCATCTTTGACTCACAGAAAGTTTTGAGCCATGTGGGTTACATGAGATCCTGTCTTAAAAAAGAAACAGTATTTTTTTTTTTTTTTGCTCGGATCCGAGCCAAGGGAGGAACTGCTAAGTTGGTGTTGCTCCCCTCCTTTTTCTTTTTCTTGCTGTTGGGGATGGAATCCAGACATGTGGTCTGTCACTGAGTAACACCTTCCCCGCTCCAGAATAGCAGTTTTGGAATGGATGGACTGCCTTCTTTCCCCGATGCGGCACTTACCTCTCTAATCTGTGATCTTGGAGAGATCCACTTTGTAGCTCTTCACAGAATCACAACAGCGATCAGCTGCCAGAATGTCTTCCTGGGAACAACTGCCAAGTTTAGAGAAAGCACACTTTCCAGGAGCTGCAGCCTGGCGTGGAGACACCTCATGTCCTAACCCATCCCAGAGCCCTGCTTCTCCTTGCCAGACTATGGCCAGAAGGGAAGTCCCATTCCACGAGAAGTTCTGGATCAGGTTTTGCCTGAATTCAGTCTTTAAGGATGCTTCCCGGAGCTCACCTGAGGGACCACACGGTCACAGTGATCAGTGCCCTGTAGCTGCCCCCATTCAAAAAACACAAACACTATTATCCATGCAGCATGCTGAAGCCAGCTGCCTTCACTACACTGGTCTCTCTGAGAAACTCTTTTTGGGAAATGCCAGTGTTAATACGGACAGCAAGCCTTCATAGACACTCCTTCATTGTTTCCCTTTCACAGGTGAAAAACTTGGACCATAAGCCCTGAATTAAGTGTCTGGTCATCTTGGGACTAGGGTCCAAGTATGCATGCCTTTCAAGGCCATGACCTTACCTCAGTGCCAAATGCTTCCATCCTTCCTGGAGAGAGCCCTATGAATTACAGACAGCAAGTGACATGATGTTTTGTTTCTACGTGGCTAAGTGGATTTTCAAACTTAAACTGTAAGTTGCAAGGTAGACAGACCCGGATCTGGACTTTGGGCCTTGAGACCCCAGATTTCTGCCCATCCAGTGTGCTTAAAGAATCTGGCCGTGCTCTAGTCTCTCAAGTCCCAGCAAAGTGGCACCATCCCAGGTGCTTCCTAAGCGATGATATGGTTGATATCTGTGAGATATAAAAACGATTGTGGGCACAGTAGTTAGGTCAGTGATTTTACATCTAGGCTTCTGTTCAAAGGGAAAACTAGAGGCCAGCAAGTTCTGCACAAAATGGCTAATCACAAACACAGTCCCAGTATTGAAAAACAGCAGTAGCTTAGTATGTGACAAATTTCACATAATTGGTGTGTCAGTTTCATAGTTCAAATAAATAATGGCTTTATTCAAAGGACAGGGTATTCTATCTATAATCACTCAAAATAAGCATTCGTAAATAAAGCATGGGGAAATCCTCACCACGTCATAGGAAATGTAAGATGTATGTTCAAAGTGGGATTTTGTCTTTATTAGCAAGACCTACATAGATTGAAAGCACAAATGTGTGAACAGTTGGGTGCCATTCTTTGCCCCATTTCCTGTTGTAGACATGCACTTAACATGTAGTTTATATGTGTGTGCTTATTCTTTTTAAAGTAACCTGGGTATTATAGACTGGGTCAGGCTCATGAATGATGTCCCAAAAGACCGGCATGACCTAGTCCTGGTTTGGCTTCACGTCTCTCTCCACGTGTAACTTGAAGTTAGCCTGAGAGGCAGAGGGATGGAGGCCTCCCGTGACTAGGCATCTACTCACCAGCGACACCCACAGCTGGAGCTCAGAGTGGGCACACTTCACCCTTGTTATTCCCACGAGTCTAGGGACGAGTCAGAGCCCACAGTATTCTTAGCCAGTGTTTTAGATGTTTCATTGTTAGTTAAAGAAAACAAGCGATCAATATTGCCCTCTGCACCCACACCCCCTCAGCCCCTGTCATCTCTACATGGGTGGCTTCTACACCTGGCCTCAGGTTCTCCTTGGCAAATGTGTCACTTCCACTGTGGTTTTGAGGTGACATAGGAAAGGTGACAGTAGCCTGATCTACATTGACATAGAGTGGCTTTAGAGCCCCTTTGCTTTGCCCAACTGTTGGGGGTTCAGGCTATAGTTTTTCCCATGCCATTCCCAAGATGGACACACAAGCTAGGCTTCTTTGGGAGGCGGGCCCGCTGCCTGCCCCATCAGTGTTTCCCAACTGACCTGCCGGCACATCCCCTCAGCCCCATTAGCCACCTCCTTTTCCCCAGCCCAAGAGAGGTGATGAATGAATGAATGAATGAATGAATGAATGGCTGGACATTTTCACCTTCACACACAGTGGGTGGAAGTTTGTCCCATGCCTGGTGTTGTATGTTGAATGAATGAATGAATGAATGAATGGCTGGACATTTTCACCTTCACACACAGTGGGTGGACGTTTGTCCCATGCCTGGTGTTATTTGGATTATGTCGTCTGACTGGCGTAAGTCACCATGCAGACGGTAAGTACTGTGTTCACTCTAGCCTGAGACCAGCCCTGGGTCTACCTACAGATAGACGTAGATTATGCCCAGTTTTTTTTTCTTCTTCTTTCTCCTTCCTTACTGTTTTCATTAAGACAAAGCCTTGCTCTGTAGTGCAGGCGACAGTCCTCCTGTCTCAGCTTCTTACGTCACAAGGTGCCGCTTGTAGCACAGGCTACTGCTTAGGCTGGCAGCCCTCCGAGGATCCGCAATGGAGGACAGTTTGTCCCTGCCCTGCGGAATGAGTCCAGCCACCGTTTTGTGCAAATAGGGCCTTAGCTGGGTCAGCTCAAATGGGAACAGTATAAACACCATTTCTATTTCTGGAATGGCTTAATTTTCATTAGAACTTTAATTAAATGATCCCTTTTCTCCCCGGTCTTTCCTGTGCTTTCATTTATTAATAATTGCCCGAGTAAAGAGAATTTCATTCCAACAGCTTTCCAATTTAGCTGATCATTATCGCCGTTCTTTGTTCGGGGTTGCTGGGCCGCGGAGCTCTGATGAGATGGCCTGTCAACCACTTCTCTGGCGGACCTAAAGGGAGGAGTGCCGGGAAGCACGCTCCTGCCGCCCAGTGGTGAGAAGGGACATTGCATGAGGTTCGAGTCTGCCGGTGGCTCTGCAGTGTTGCTGCGGGAACCGGGAACTTGACCTTGTGAGGCAGCTCTCGTGGTGATCAACAGGACGCCCACCGCTGCACTCTAGGGAGTCTTTACAAGGGCAATTTTGGAAGCAGGCAGGGAGCCCTGCGCTCTTCGCCGGTAGGTTGCTTTTAAAAAGCCACAGCACCCTACAGATAGCTCACAGTAGGTTCTCAGAATACCTTCTTCCCTCCCCTGCGCGCTAAAAGGATTTGGGTGGAACGTTAATTGCCTGGTTCAGGTTGCTGCTGGGGAAGAAAAAAACCGTCCCAGTAACTTTTTTTTTCCTCCTGGTTTTTCGAGACAGGGTTTCTCTTGTAGCTTTGAGGCCCGTCCTGGAACTAGCTCTTGTAGACCAGGCTGGCCTTGAACTCACAGAGATCCGCCTGTTTCTGCCTCCCGAGTGCTGGGATTAAAGGTGTGCGCTACCATTGCCCGGCTTCCAGTAAAGATTTGATAGTTGTCAGTCTGCAATTCTCCTGAAACTTTTTCTTAAAATAAAGTATTTTTAAAGAAGATAATATTGAAAAGGCGGGTACTAGGGAAAATAGATTTAGCAGAGCTAGTTTTGGTTTGCATCTGGTCAGGGAAAAGGCTGCTATTGCCATTTGGTGAGCAGTGGCCAATGGTTCTTACCACACACGACAGCTTCCTCACCAGCAAAGAATTGCCCGACCTGGAAAGTCGTAGCGCGTCACAGAGGAATCCTGGTCTGAGGAAGCCGTCAGGAGGGACGCCCTATGACTGTCTTTTGAATCTTGCTTGATTGAGAGATTGAGATAAGGTCGATCTCACGCTCCTGGCAGTCCTCCTGCCTCAGCCTGCCACACGCTGGGATTATAGGTGTGCGCCACCACCCAGGAGTGATGGAGACTAAAGCCAGGGCTTTGCGCTGTCAGGCAAGCGCTCAGTCAGCTGAGCACCGTCACCAGCTCACGTTGTAGTCCGAGATACCTGGGGGTGGGGAGGAGCCGCAGGGAATGGAGGCAGGCCAGGTGCTTATCCACTCTGCGGACAGATACAATGATGAAGGTTGAGTTCCTGCTAGGATTTATTGAGTATGAATCTTTAAACTCCCCGTCTCCCTTAACTTGGTTTCTGCAATTGCGCTGTGATTGGGTCATCCATCCTCAGCAGCTGGAGGTGCTCCCAGGCGGGGTGGCAGCCTGAACCTCTGCTGTCGCCCTTGTGGTTGTACTCACAGAGGGTGTGGCATGAGGACACACTGCATTTTCATCTCAAGCGTTTGTCATCGTATCTAGAGCAATTTTAACTCACACCTCACAGTTTGGGAAGATTGCATGCAGATTGGCTTTCTGTGCCCCAGCCAGCACATCAGAAAAAGGTCAATGTGGATCGGTGGGACACTCTGTCCCCTGTTCCAGGTCACCCCCCCATTTATGCCTTTCTCCTTGAGTGTCCCCCAGGACTCTCTAGGTACTTGAGTTCGTGACCCCTGCTGTGTACTTCAGAGTGGGCTAGATCAAAGTGAGCCTTGCTAGGAGTGAGTGCTTTGGCCTTCCAGGCAGGACCTTGGCACGTGGCTGCAAGTTCTGGGTACCAGCTGACTCCAGGACTAGAGGGGGTGATCTAAGGCTGAGGGCCATGGACACAGTATTTCAGACAGCCCTAAGACGCAGTTCTGCCCTCACAGCATAGTGCCAGTTGTGTCTTTAGGGAGTCCCTGTGGGCTGTTTATGTAAAACATCAGTCCATTTGTATGCACGTGTTTCTTTCCGTGGTGCTGGGAACGGAACCTGGGCCTTAGGTATGCTAGGTTAGTGCTTTACCGCTGAGCTAACCCCCGGCTGTGCATCTGTTTATGAGGCTGCTAGAAACATACTGTGAGAAGAAGAAGATCCTAGCTTCTTCCTGATGCAGGTGAAGAAAAAAAATAGTCTATGCTTGCCCGCTCCATGGAAGACTTCTTGAGCTGGGCCCAGCATGGTGCCTGGCCTGCCAAAACTTGCCTGATTGATTTTCTCTCCTTAGCCCAGGCCTTCCCAGCCTCCACGCTTCTGACATTTTTGGTCAGATATTTCTTTGTTGTGGGAGAACTGACTCGTGTATTGTCGAATCAGTAGCATCTTTGGTCTCTATGCACTTGATGGTGCCCGGCTTTGTTGAAATAGGGGCGGCCGGGGTTGCGTCCCCAGCACCCCAGCCGCCTGCTCGGCTAGC
>JABTXL010002812.1:932829-962824 GCA_025134845.1 Neodon shergylaensis
GAAAAAAGCAAGTTTTAAACTCTAGAAATGACATAGACATCTTGCTGACTGGACAGTCACCCAAAGTTCCTCTGTACTGTTGGGGCATCCATCTTCGGCCTACAGGCCCATAGTTTCCAGCAGACATTTCCACAAAGCAGGAAATTTCAAAGGCAGTCACTATCTGCTTGTCCTGCAGAATGTCTCACAGACTCCTTCATGAATCAGGAACCCTGAAAGATCATCTCACCTTTAGGCAAGTTCAGTAGTCCTCTCTCTGCGGGTTCTCTGTGTCCAGTTTATGCAATAGTCCAGGCAAGAGCAGTTTCTTGCCCAAATGGCTATCAAACTCCGTAAGGATCCTCTTCGATGCCCATCTTCTTCTTGAAGTAGATTGGTGCTGCCAGGAGCAGAGTGTCTCATTGTCATGAAAAGTCCTAAGTTATTAAAACATTTAAAATGCCATATTCTATAATCCTTGAAAGATATGAAGAATGCCTATCTAAAATATATCTATGTACATCTAGAAAATCTTAACATGCTACAAGCTTGACTATTATTGATTATCCATTAACAACCTATATACATTATACTTTTAAATGAACTATACAATCACAATACCTTAATCAATATCAGAAATATATATACATATAACAAAATTGACCTTAAATCTCTATCAATAAAGCAAAATCTATACTAATACAAATTATTCATACCTATATCATATCCCCCTTTAAATGTAAAAGAACATTTATAAACCATATTTGGGAATATGGGCGCAGTTTTTTCTCTCCAAACTGCTTCCTGCTGAATGGGGGCGTCGTTAATTAGGTCTTTCATGGTATAACCTGTGTGCTAGTTTCATCTCAGTTGGCAGTTGAGCGAAGCAATTTTCTGAAGATGTTTACAGCAACCCTTCAGGAGGGCGTGGTTGATCATACCAAATTGGAATAGAAGAAATCCATAGAGTCTCATCCTCTGTGAAAACAAAATAAGAAACTCCTTTCCAAAGTATCATATCCTTAGATCCAAATTTCAAAGTCAAGGCATTTTCAAATCTATGTTGGATAAGTTCAGCAGCATTTATAAACAAATATCTTTTGGCAGCTGATGCTCCTTCCTCAGCATTCAAACAATTCAAAGAGAGCATAATAGCATACAGTATCAAGATTCTCTGTGTATTTTCCATCTTTGTACGCTTTATTTTAACCTCTATTTTGTTTATTTTTACTTTTATTTTATATTCTCTGTATCTTTGTCCTGGAATAACTCTGTAGACCAGACTGTTCTTGAACTCTCAGAGATCCGCCTGTCTCTGCCTCCCAGGCATTGGGATTAAAGGTGTATGCTACCACACCTTGAAGTCACAGAGGTCAATCTCCCTCTGCCTTCCAAGTGTTGGGATTAAAGGTGTGTACTAACACACCCAATTCTTTCTTCCTTTTTTTACTTTTAAGAACTTTTAACTTTTAGCTTGCATATATTTTTAACACACTGTAAACCATTTAGAAATTTTCTTTGTCTTTGAATCTCTCTTTACTGTATATCTCTCTTTTTCTGACCACACGAGCCTTTAAATTACCAAGCAATATCAGTAGGACTAAAGCCGTGGCTTTGATGGCTGGATCCAGCTCATTCCTTAGCTTTCCAGCCTCATGGCTGAGGTACTGGCTGTAGCCATGTTTACCGCCACAACTCTATGGCATTTCAAGGTCCCTGCCAGCAAGCGAGCTTCAGCAGCCTGTGCTTGCAAACCACACGAACCGCCTGCGTAAAAGAGTCAGAGTTTGCCCTGGCAGGACAGCCCAGAAAGCCGGCATTTTTAAACGGCGCAGCTTTTTTCCTGCTATGGCTGAAAACCAACAAGCATGCGTTTCAGCTTTTTGTCAACAACGTTTAAGTGTTTCGTGGCAGGACCTCTTAATGAGCTGCAGGGTTTTGCAGCTGAAGCTGAGTCAGGAAGCCTCTCTTAGTGAGAGCGCTTGCTTGCTTCTAGCAAGCAGAGCAGACCCGAAAAACTGCTGCTACCAAGAAAACATGCTTTACTCTTTCCCAAGCTTTTTCAGGCTTTCTGTGGATACAGTTGTCCACGTGGGCGCCATTTGTAGAAATAGGAGCGGCCGGGGTTGCGTCCCCAGCACCCCAGCCGCCTGCTCGGCTAGCTTATGCCCGAAATAACAACACACAAACTATATTCTTTTAAACATTGCTTGCCCATTATATCTAGCCTCTTCTGGGCTAACTCTCGCACCTGGACTAGCCCATTTCTAATAAGGTGTGTAAGCACCCCAAGGTGCGCTTACCGGGAAGATTCTAGCCTACGTCCATCCTGGGTCGGAGCTTCATCGCTCACATCTGTCCGGGAGACTGGAGCATGGCTTCTCTGCTCCAGAGAGCATAGTTTGTCAAGTCTGAGCTCACTTCCTCTTCCTCCCAGTATGCTATTCTGTTTACTCCTCCCACCTATGTTTTAACCTATGAGGGCCAAGCAGTTCCTTTATTACTTAACCAATGAAATCAACACATTGATATATGACACTCCCACATCACGGCTTCTCAGATGCAAAAGTTAAAGAGGTTCCGGGATATCATTGTATGTCCTGTGATGATCAAATTCACTGAGACGCGCTGTTAGGTCCGGTTGAAGGTTCTTTAGCACAGAGTGCGGTTACTATGTCTGCTAACTCATGTGAGGGTGACAGTTCAGGTTCTCAGAGTACCTACTGTGAGCTGTCAGTAGGGCGATGTGGGCTTTTAAAGATTCTGTTTGACCCAGAATCTAGTCCAAGGTGCCCTAGAACTTGCTGTGAGGCTGAGTATGACTTTGAACTCTGACCCTTGAGCAACCACCTGCCCAGTGTTGGGATTGCAGGTGTGAGCCGTGGCGCCTGGTTTCATGTGATGCTGGGCATTGAACCCGAGCATTGTATCCTGAATGATTGACAGTCTTCCAGCTGAGCTGTATCCCAGCACCCTTGATCCTCCTGCCTCCGTTTGACACTGCTGTGATTACAGGGTAGTGCTCCTGCGCCAGGCAGAGTGAGCACTTGCTAGCAAGCCTTCTGTAGCGACAGCACTTAAGAAGGAGCTATGCCTGCTGCTGGTGGCGGTGCACCTTTAATATGAGCTTATAGAAGCAGAGGCAGGCACAGCTCTGTGAGTTCAAGGCCAGCCTGTTCTACATAACAAGTTCCAGGCAGCCAGGGCTGCGTGGAGAAACCCTGTCTTGGAACCCTCCCCATAAGGAGCTTTGTCTGGCATGTTTGCCTCTCTGCTGAAGTTCATTTACATAATCCAATTGTCTTCTGTAGTGTCCTAAGAATCTGGGTTTCAGCTGTGATCTCTTACTACCTATGGGACTCAGTAGAGTTATTGACCTTTTCAAAGCCCATTTTCACTTAAAAAATTAGTTAATCACGTAATGTTTTGGGGACAGGGTCTTACTGTATTGCCCTGGATGGCCTGGAACTTGCTATATAGTCCAGGCTAGCCTGGACCTCACAAAGATCCACCTGCCTCCAGAGCGCTGGGATTAAAGCCCCACTTTCCCATTTTAAAGATCCCGGTGCTATGTAAATGTTACTAGCACAAGGTATTGTGTTGCAGGAGATGTGGGGTGAGAACTGTACTCTGCTGATATTTCCCCACTGTTCCCAATGCTTGGGGTCTGGCTTCTGTCCACAAGTAGGCAGAGGGAGACCCTGTGTATTCTCCATACTTACCTCATTGTTTCTGCTCCGCTCTCTCCTGAACAGATTCCTGTGTTATCAGTGACCATCCCAAAATACAGATCAAGAACTCAACTTTCTGCATGACTGCCTATCCGAACTTGACAATGGTTAACTTCACCAGCCAGGCCAATAAGACATTCGTCAGCGGGAGCGAGGAGTACTTCAAGTAAGCCTGGAGGATGATTTCCAGACCAGACCTGTGAGATGGGAGGGGTGGGTGTCCCCCCCTCTGCACCCTCCTGATGCCAGTGAGCAGAGAGTGAGACTGTGTCCTGGTTGGGTTTCCAAAAGCCATTTGCTGTGCACTTGGGCCTGGAAATGAGGGGTGACCAAATGATGGTAGGTACGAACAAGATGGGTACCTTGGCAATCCATGTGCCGATGAGAAAAGAGTTCTAGCCTTGACTCATGCCATCAAAGCAGACTTCTGCCTTCCCCACTTGACTTCCAGGGAAGTTGAAATAAGGAAACAAGCCAGGCTAAGGCTTTAGTTTAAATGAGGAAACAGCCTTCCCTTCCTCCCTTCCTTTCTCCCTCCCTCCTTCCATCCCTCATATTCTTCCTCCCTCTCTCCTTCCTTCCTTTCCTTTTCTCACTCTCTTCCACCTCCCTTTTTCTCCACCCCTTTTCCCCCTTACTTCCTTCTCCCACCCCTTCTTTCCTTCCTTTCCTTGTCCTTGCTACCCTTCTTTCCAGAAAGGGACTCCCTCTGTAGCCCTGGCTGGTTTGGGACTCACAGACATTCTCTTGCTTCAGCCTTTCTGGGTCTGGGCCTACAGGCACGAGGCCGCATGTGTGGCTGCATTTTGTCCTTTCTCTGTGAGTATTGTTAATGTTGAAAATGGGGTTCAGGGTTACTAGAAGCTGCTTAGCTGGGAAGAGTACTCGCTGAAATGTTTGTGGAAGAGGGTAGTGTAAACTTCCTGGAGGGAAGCACAGTGCCATCCAGCTAAGCTGAGAATGTTATGCCCGCTTTGCATGAACCCCCCCCCAAACCACTGCAGAGCCAGTATCTGATGCAAACACACTGGGGTTTGTTTACAAGTTAGCTAACTTGGACCAGACCTTATTCCTACACACACTGTAGCAGCGAGTGGGGGAGAATAGCCCTGAGGCTTCAGGGTAGGGTTTTTAAAGGGGGAAACTGCAAGCAGGGTGTCAGAAGCCTTGACATTTTGGGATTGGGTAAAGTATGCAAGTTTTGAATTCATTGGTTGGGGTATAGGGGAATTTCAAAACAGTGACTGTCAGCAGACAAGAATTTCTAAGCAGCCGTTAATCAGCTATCTATGAGGATGTTTGGAGCAAGCAGATGTTGTTTGGACACCCTGCTGGGTCACTTTGACCAGGGCTGGCACAGTTTCTTGGGAATGTTTATGCCTTTGCTGGGCTGCATTCACCCCCTAGTTAGGTCCTGTCTAAAATGGAGTTCTTTCTCAAAATGGAGTTTGTTCTGCTCCTTCATTATCCTGAGTGCAGATGCGGTCGATGTGGACAGGACTGTGAATGAATGCAATAACAAGGCAATGGAGAACGGTGGGCTGAGGCAAGCTAAAGGGGTGCCTGCCAGCTGCCAGGAGGCCAGGGTGCCTGGCTCTACCTGTTCTGTTTTGAGGTGATATGAGCCAGTGCTGTTGGGGTCTCCAGTGACCCACTGCTGGTTCACTGAAGTAACTTTGCACCCTAAATCCTCCATCTCCCAAGTGCTGGGATGACAGGCATGCAGCATCATGACCTGTTCATACCGTGCTGGGGATTCAAACCAGGACTGCATGTGTGCCAGGCCTGCACTCTCTAGTGAGTGCTTTCATATTTCAGTCAACGGCAGCCTTGGAGCATGCGTAGTACAACTTGAACAATAACGCAGAGGTGCATCTTGAGTCCCTGCAGTCTACCATTCCTAGTTTCTAAAGCTGGGAAGTACAGTGCTGCCTGGATGCTCACTCGTGAAGAGTGGATGGCACAGAAAAGCCTGGCATCATTCCTCGCTCTTCAGACTTTCTTCTTCTTCTTCTTTTTTTTTTTTTTTTTTTTTTTTTGGTTTTCAAGACAGGGTTTCTCTGTGGCTTTGGAGCCTGTCCTGGAACTAGCTCTGTAGACCAGGCTGGTCTCGAACTCACAGAGATCCACCTGCCTCTGCCTCCCGAGTGCTGGGATTAAAGGCGTGCACCACCATCGCCCGGCCAGACTTTCTTCTTTTTAACAAGATTGAGTGTGTGTGTGTGTGAGAAAGAGAGAGAGATGGAGGGAGGGAGAGAGAGAGAGAGAGAGATATGGAGGGAGGGAGAGAGAGAGAGACACCGTGTAAGTGTATGCCCATATGGATTTAGGTTCGTGTGTAGAAGCTAGAAGACATTAAAGGCTAAAGTTTTGAGTGTCTGTGGACTGCTGGGCTCGTCACGTGAGGACTGGGGTCCTGATTCCTGTCCTCAGGATTGTGGAGTCAGCACTCTTAACCACTGAGCAGCCTCCCCAGTCCCCCGTTCAGAATTTCTATTGTGCATCTTTCATTTTTGTGTTTTGAGAGAGGGTCTCATGTAGCCTAGACCAGGTTTGAACTTGCTACATAGCTGAGGATGACTTTAAATTCCTGATCCTCCTGCCTCAACTTCCCAAGTGCTGAGGTTGCAGGCACGTGGGTCAAACCCAGGGCTTTGTGCATGCAGGACAAGTGCTCTAACACAGCCAGCCCCCCCAAGCCCTTCTGCTGTGCTTTCTGTGTGGCAACTCTAGATGTCATGCCAACTGTCTGCACAAAATCCATGCACTGGCCATGCATGGCCTCCCAGCTCATAGTTAAAGAGATCAGCAGTGCTCAGTAGCCAGCTGGGGGCAAGAGCCAGGCCTGCCCATCCCTCTAGTCTGTCTGATGAGGTTTCTGGATGAGGCTGTGGGTGGCGCTGGATGTGTTTAAACCTGGTTCTGATGCTCTGATGGGAGGTTAAAGCTTGCAGATCCTCACCTTTCTGTCCCCTCCCTCTCTCCCTCTCTCCCTCTCTCCCTCTCTCCCTCTCTCCCTCTCTCCCTCTCTCCCTCTCTCCCTCCCTCCCTCCCTCCCTCCCTCCCTCCCTCCCTCCCTCCCTCTCTTTTCTCCTCCTTCCTTCCCTCCCATTCCTTTTCTTCTTCCATTTCTATTTGACCCTTAGGTACTTTGTGTTGAAGATTTCTGCAGGGATTGAATATCCGGGTGAGATCAGGTGGCCCTTGGCCTTCTGCCTCTTTCTGGCTTGGGTGATTGTGTACGCATCGCTGGCGAAAGGAATTAAGACGTCAGGAAAAGTAAGAACTTGGCTTTGTCTGAGCTCACTTCCTTCCCTTCCTCCTCTTTTGCTTATTTTTTGAGACAAGCTCTTTCCTCCCACGGCCTTCCAAGCCCCTGGGGTTTTGTAATGTCTTTGCTTGAGATGTGACACTCCGCAGAGCTTTTGATTTACTCTTAGCTTTCATTTCCTCCCCCCCAACAAACAAAAAGCCAATTTTCTCATCTTGGCTATTTCAGAAAATCTCTATTTACTCAGTTTGAAGGTGAAAGTTGTTGAGTTAGGAGATTAAGTTTAGGGTGTTTTAATTCCAACATTGTTCTGTTTGAGCACTCGCTGAAGGAACTATCAGGGCCCATATATTCTCTAAGATCAGTTTTCCAATCTGTGATGTGGGAGTTGGGATTGAGGCCTGAAGACTCCATTGACTCAGGATGAGCACTGTGGGGCTATTGGAAGATAGAGGATGTTGAAGGAACCACGCACCTATGTCCAGGCTGGCCTGTGGTTTCCCCATACCCTTGCCTCTCATCGCTTGGACCTGAGTTGAGTGACAGTTCCATCTTCTATAAGGATGCTTAGAGCAACCAGCCAAGTGTCTGCTCAGCCACAGCTCCACAAGCTAGAGATGGAGATGATGTGGCCTGGCCATGGTCCACTGGAAAGGCTGCAATCACTTCCAAGCTGTGGAACTATGGACACGCCAGTCAACCTTGGGAACCTGTGTCTTAATCCTCAACTACCTAACCTGGGGATGGTAGCCCACACCCTGTAGGATTTCCACAAGGGGATGAGAATGTGCATAAAATACCTGGTGTTCGGCTGGGACTTCATTAGCGCTAGTTCCTTTCGCTTTGTTACAAATGCCCAATGGGCTGATGGTCATCCCGTGGATGTCTCAGAAACAGTGGCTTCACTGGGGAAGCACAAAGAGTAGGCACCTTGTGGAGAGCTCCGTGGGGGTCACAGCTGACGGCTCCACGTGCACCAGTATCTCAGACCCGCATGGGTCCACTGGTTCCCTTCTACACACAGGCTGTGTTCATCTAGCTGCCTGCTGGCACACAGTTCATAAGGGACATTTGAACATGGATGGCAAAGCCTAGAATCTACATGAGTTTCTCTGTCCCCATTTGCCTGGACCGCCAGAGTGTCAGGTCTCCCGACCTGTCTCAGCTCTATCACTGATATTTTGGAAAACCCTAGGGTGCGTCAAGGCCTTATTATGCTTGTTTGCAAAAATCTAGCACTGAAATAAGTATTCTGCAAGGGTTTTTTTGTTTGTTTGTTTGTTTTGTTATTTGTTTTCTAAGGCCGGGCATCACTGCGCAGTCCTGACTGTCCTGGAACTTGTTATAGGCCAGCGAACCTTGAACTCACAGAGATTCTCTGTCTCCCTCCTACGCGCTGCCTCTGAGTGTGCATCGTCACACCTGGCCTCTAAGATTCTTTTCTGTGCCATTCATCTGTGCTTTTGTTGGAGTAGCATTACAGTTGACTCTTTCAAGTGGTTAGAATTTAATTTTTTGGACTGGATTTCGTGGGCTTTGGGGATGACAAAGTTAAAAGCACTCTGGAGCCAGCAAGTTTGTCATTGACACCTGGCATACTAATCCTGTTTCCCTTAGGAAGGTTTCCAGTCAAATACCAAGGAGGACTTTTGTTTTCCCTTCCTCAAAATGAAGATTGCCATCAGGAAACTGTGCTTTCTTATCCTGATCTGGGTTATACTGGGTTATACTGCCATAAATCTCAGATAAATCAAAGTTATCTGAGAGCCAGAGAGAACATGGGACTGAGGGGCTCTTATGTGATATGAGATCCCACAAGCACTGCCCAGGCCAACAGACGCCCTCTTTCCCTGGGGTGATGTGAGCCCAGTTCCTCTAGTGCAGGCCCCGAGGGGACAAACTTGGTCTTTTGCAGACGTGGCCTTTGAGCAGGTAGAACTCCACAGGTGAGGGTAGGCAGCCTAAAGGGCCCCAAGGTCGCAGGCAGACCCCCTGGGCCCTGGGCTACTCTGCCAGAAAATTCGAGCAGCACAGCAGAGCTAAGATGATCACTGTCTGAGTGAGGAGGAAGCCAGCAGGGGTCAGGCCAGTCATTGCCCCTCCTGCCAAGCATGCCTCATTAGTGCTCACGGTTAGTCGGACAGAGCATGTGAAACAGGTACATGTGGAAGCCCACCTGACGCAGGTGAGCAGCGTGCAGGAAGTCGCCACCTGCTCCCCGTTCACTTCCAACATGCAAGCCCAATGCTACTCTCTCAATTCACCACGAGCCAAGGAGCTGGGCCACCTACACACGGGCCATGGATAGGGTGAGGGGTCTCTCTGTGCATGGGGTGTGCATTTAAGGAGACTCTCAGGCTGGCTTGTAGGTCCCTGCACATGGCACCTACCAAGCAAGGCCTTGTGTCCTCGGCACCTCACATGCCGACCTCCAGCCCCCAGCCCCCATTCCTGGTCTGGCAGCTCACAGAATGACACTTAATGGCCGTGATGGCTTTGGAGTGGCTACAGGTTTAGATCTTGGTCCATGAATGGAATATTTAACCTCCCCCACCGTCTTGTGGTTAGCCTGGGTCTCAGGGTCTTGTGCCACAGTGGCCATGTGGGAACAGCCGGCTCAGCTAGCTCAGCTGTGCCAAGTGAGAGGTGGGGTCCTGATGGTTCCTCCCACAGGCCCCCGGGGACTAGAGAGGGTCTTCTCTGTGTCCTCTGGTAACCTTCCTTTCCCATCAGCCCTAGGTGGTCCTCAGTTGCTCCTTCCCTGGTGGAGGTAAGAAATGAGCCTGAATGTGACCAGGCCCTGCCTTGTAGCGTCTCCTTTTCCAGTCTCACAGCCAGGAGGCCAGTCTGGCCAGCTTGGGGTGGACTGATTTAATTTCCCCCCCAAGGTGTCAGATGTCCTTGGATTTTGGAATGCCTGTGTGCAAGGCCTTCACCTTTCCTTCAGACTTAGAGGGAGGGGACAGAAGTAAGTTTGGAGATGTAGGAGGGGTTTGGATGCTGGCCCAACCTCACTTCTGGGACCAGAGGGAGAAACAATGGATGTTCCTTGGGTCGGAGAAGTGACTTGGTTAGCATGGTAGCAGGGGAGGAGGAGGCGGCCAACTCCTTGCATGTCTGTAGCCAGCAAGTGAGGGCATGGCTTTGAGTGCCTGGGTGTCTCAGTGTTAGGAAGCTTCACCCCGAGGTCCTCGACAGGCTCCCAGTCCTCTTCCTCTTTGACTGCCCTATCATGCTCCTCCATCACTCCGAGCAGATATTACCAGCTGCAAGTACTGACACTTACGTCCAGAGAGCTTTAACCTCTCCTCTAAGTGACCCAGCTCAGAATGGAGGAGTCAGGATTTGAATCTGGCCCCCGTGACTATGGAGCTGGGGAGGCGCAGTTCACTCCCCCACCCCATCTACTAAGTCTCAATCTCAAGCCCTCCCTTTACCCTGAGGCTTGATTAACAGGCAACAAAGTACTCCTAACTTACCCTCCTTCAGCACATCCCTGAGGTCTGTTGACGTTTCTCCAGATGTTCCTTTACTCAGTCCCACCCCACTTCCAAAAGCCACAGCTACCTATTTGCACTCTGGGCCTCCTGAGCCCTGAATCTCCGCCAGCACCTTTAGCTACCCCCTCTTCACCCTTGGTTCGGGTCTTCTGCCATCCTAGTAGTGAGGAGCGAGCACCCTTTGTGTTCCTGCCTTGCCTCTATTTCCCCTCCTCCCTCTTCCCATCACGACTCCACACTTTGAGTTCGCCTTCATGCTCTGAGACCCAGCTCGAGTGACATCTCCGTGAATCCTTCAGACGCTGCATACTTCCCCAGAGTCCCACGAGCCTCCTATGCATGGCTCAGCCCCTATTCAGACACTGGGGCCTCTCCGTTATGTACCCCTTCTCTGTAGAGCTGGTGTCTGTCACAGCAGCCAGTTCACAGGGAGCCCTCCACAAATGCCTGCGGAACTGAGCTGTATTTCATGACTTTCTTATGGTCAGGCCCTTCACTGGGCTTCCACACAGCAGCCTGTATAATTCTCAGTATTGTCTTAGGACAATAACTCTATACCCATATATATAGATACATTCATATATATACATTAACATATATACATTAATACATGTATATATGCACATTAATATATGTATATATACACACATATATGTACATACACACATCAATATATGTATATATATACACATTAATATATGTTATATATATTAATATATTACAGCTATTTGAACTGAGGTTCAGAGGCTTTAAGGGCCTGCTCAAGATCATACTTCAGTGTCAGAGACAGGGTATTTTTTGGATAGAAGAGTGTCTAATTTTAGGCCTTATCTTTAATGGTGAAATTTGGGCCCTCCAGCAGAGATGGGGTAGGACTTTTGGTGAACACAGCACAAAGCCTCCCTTCCCACCTGTGGTCTCTCACATTGTTGATTAGTTGGTAGCTGTGTAGGGTGGCATCTCCCAGACTTGATTGACAGGAAAGGAAGGAAAGTACTCTGCATTCTTCCCTATCTGGTTTCCACCTCAGTGTTTCGCCTGGTTCTCCAGTGCCGTCAGAGCTCAGGGAGAACTCACTGTTGGGCATGTGTACCCGGGCGCCAGGTCCTCGGTCACCTCCCCGCTCACCCGCCTCTCCATCCCTCTGCCCTTCCAGGTGGTGTACTTCACAGCCACGTTCCCCTATGTCGTGCTGGTCATCCTCCTCATCCGGGGGGGTCACACTGCCTGGAGCTGGAGCTGGCATCTGGTACTTCATCACGCCAAAGTGGGAGAAACTCACGGATGCCACGGTGGGCCCCTTACTCTGTTTCTAGCGGACTGGAAGCAGGGGTGGGGGAAACTATCAGGGATCGGCCATGGTCCCTGCCCCCATGGGAATCCCCATGCCTACTTCAGGTCTGGGAGATCTTGGTGTGCTAAGGCATTGATGGGCAGATTCTGCGGCTAGAGTTGTAGGGTATGCTCTATTGAAGACTGGGGTCTTTTGATAGCCCTGGGCCACCTCATTCCACATATCTGTTGCGAATTATAGCTTGTTGGAAGTGGAACTTTGCTGGATGGAAAATCAGAGCACAGGCAGGTCTTTGATCTTCAAGGCCCTAGACACATTTGAATACTTCCTACACACTGATGTGAAACCTGCACACACTTGAACTTCCTCCGTGCATTAGGTGTATTGCACACCACACTCTCAAAAATGCGCACTTATACAAGCACCCCTTCCTGTGAAGGGTGATTGTGCAACCGCAAACAAATCTCCTGTACTTTCCTAAGGTACATTAAAAACTCCTGGCAGGGACTGAGTTTGGCTGCACGTACCACAGTTTCCAGACACGGCCAGCGTACACAAGATAGTGGTTGGCGCCATTCTTGTGGTAGTTGGTTAAGAGCCAGTTTAAGCCTTGGTGATGTCATGAGGGGTGAAGGGTCTAGTCTTTCCTCTTTACCTTCCTTAGGGACTAGACTCCCCAGAACTTCCGGTATGCCAGTCATCATATCAACATTCCAGGTAGCACAAAGGTCTGAGAGGAGAGGTAGAGAGAAGCACGCCTCCTCTTGAGGAGGAGAGACTGCAGAGACTCCACATAGTAATTTATCCTCACACAATTGGCCGGAGACTAAGTGACATGGTGATTTTCCCCACTGAGCCTCCCGATGGAGAAGCTGGACACACGACTGCTTTTCCATGAATCGTAGCTCTGTTTCTGAGTGGACAAGGAGAGTGGGTGCTGGCAGATGTAGGCTTTGCCAGCCTCATACTTGATATCTACCTTTGCATTGTCTCAAGTACATTAAAATTTTTATTAGACATTTATTTGTATGTGGTGTGTGTGTATGTGTGTGTGTGTGTACACAAGTTTTAGGAGTCCCTTCTCTCTTTCTGCCATGTCAGCCCTGGCCCTCAGTTTTTGTGGCAGGTGACTTTAATTCCTAAGCCTTCTCACCCAGCCCCCCTTAAGGACAATTTCAAGACGAGATTAAATTGATGAACATAGGTTCATTGTAGATGCCATATGAAGGTGGCCAGCAGAATCACCCTCTAGAGCCAGGCTCAGGGAAAATGTGACCCCATGAAGTCTGTCCACTTCGTTGCTGCTCTGCTAAGACTGGCGACCTGTGGAATCTCAGGTTTTGAGTGGCAGTTGTCATAAAGCATAGGACTGTCAATTGAAGCGGATTTCTGTTTTGTATCCATGACTATATCTTATTGCCTTTGACTGTTGCTTTGGTGTGTGACTTCTTTTTGATGTGGAGGGACATGTAAGCCCAGGTCTGCCCATAGATGGTCCCAACCCTTTCTTCGATCAGACAGTGTCAGAATGTCCCAGCTAACTCCTGTGCTGGCTTCAGGCACAGGAGAGGCACAGCTTCCATCTGTGTGCTCAGGGCTCTCTTGCTGCTAATCACTTCCAATTTACTCGGGAAGGCCACATGCTAGTCTCTCTCATACGTGACTCTCCTGCTTCTTTCCAGGTGTGGAAGGATGCCGCCACTCAGATTTTCTTCTCTTTGTCTGCTGCCTGGGGAGGGCTCATCACTCTGTCTTCTTACAACAAATTCCACAACAATTGCTACAGGTACATGTGGGCCTGACATCCAGAGGGAGAAGGCCCGCGAAGTGAGCGCAATGAAGCCTTCACAGGCCCGCGAGGCAGAGCTAGAGCTACGCTAGGGCTCAGGAGGAGCCCCTGACCAAGGCCTGGTCACTGACTCTGTCGTCTCAGTTGACCCCACCGACCAGGACGCTGAGTGGAGAATGCTATCTAAGGATGCAGCATGTCCCTGGAGAGGTCACTGTGGCTGCTTGTGTCCCGTGATGTATCCAATCATGGAGTAGCTATGTGTGTAGTAGGGTCCCTGATCACTTGATAAATACTTTTCAAGGGGTTTCATAGAAAAGAAAGCCTGATGAAGAGGGAGGGGCAGCATGGAGCTAGGGGGCATTCAAGGATAGCATTGCCATGTGCTTCACACGCAGGGCGCAGGCAGGACGTGACCCTCTGCATATCTGTCTTCTCATCTGCAGAGCACAGAACGCAATGCTTTGTGGGTAAGAGGTGGTGCATGCAGTTGCACATAGTAGGTACTCAATAAGCAACTTCAGTCACTATTTTCATTCAGGGTCAATGCCCCAGAGTCAGGATACAAAATTCACCCCATAATTCCTTGAAGGCCAGGTGCCAGACTCAGGCATTTGAAGAGTGTTGGTCACACCGCTCTGCAGATGCTGAGGCCAGCTGGTCTGGACACCTTCAGAGGGTAGAACACTGCTGTGGGCCTCACAGGAAATGAGGCCGTGTAGCCTGGCAGCAAGGGTCGAGGCTGAGAGCTAGATGCAGTTGATTCCGTTTCTGTTCCACACCTCCCTTGCCTCAGCTTGCTCTTTAGGAAGCCCAGGGGTTGGTAGGGCAGGTGTTTCCTCCACAGGCTGAGTAAGCTGCAGTCATCACCGGTTCTGTGTTCCCAGTTCCTGAAAGAGAGAGGTGACGCCATTGCCACCATTACAGTCTGAGCAGAAAGGAACTGCTCAGGGTCATTTAAGGTCATGCATGAGCATCCTTGCAATGATTAATAAGTCATGGGGGCTACCACAGGAACTATGCTGTCAAGTGGTTGCTACCAACAGAGAGAGAGAGAGAGAGAGAGAAAGAGAGAGAGAGGGAGAGGAGAAAGACCAGAATCCAAGATTTCAGTGCAGGCCCAACGCTCCGTCTATCTGTGGCCTTACATTTGAGCCTAGGGCAGATTGATTGTGAACCCCTGGCTGGGCTACCTGCAGAAGGCTCTAGAACGGTGGTTCTCAACCTTCCTAATACTGTGTCCCTTTAATCCAGTTCCTCACGGAGTGGTGACCCCTTAACCATAAAATATTTGCGTTGTTAGTTCATAATTATAATTTTGCTATAGTATGAATCATACTATAAATATTTTGGGGGCTAGAGTTTGCTGGATGGGTTGAGAACCCCTGCTCTAGAATGAAGGCAGTGATGGTCGTCTCTTTCCCGCTGTTCCGCTTGCCCTTCGCAGTCCTGTGACCCTAGCCCCACGATGCCGTCATAACGTGGGTGTCATCTCAATGACCCGCTGCCCTAAGATTGCGTCACCTCCGTTTCTACTGTGATGGCCGCGTCATCTCCTATCATGATATCACCGTTACTCTGGCCTAGTATTACAAAAATACTTGACACTGGGTAATTTATGATTAATAGAAAAGTATCACTCATATTTATAGATACTGGGAACCCCAGGGTCAAGGTGCTGGAAGATTCAGTGTCTGGTGAGGTCTCCTTCCACGCTCCAGATGGCACCTTGTGGCAGTTGCCCAGTGGTGGGCGTCAGGGCACCACATACCTCATAGTATCTTTCATGATGGCATTGTCATATTTTTTGGGGTGGTACCATTCTTCCAAAGCCCTACCTTGTAATCTGACCACACTGGGGACTGAGCTTCATCATAGTCATTTGGGGGAGACTCGAGCATTTAGCCGCTGTGAATTAGTTCTCCTAAGCATAAGGCACTAGCGCTTCCCCTCAGAGATCCTCGGTGGGGTCATTATAATATTATAATATAATAAATATATAATATCGTTATTAAGTCTATGAGAATGTTCCACAATGTATTTTAGTCACACCCACGCCCTCCTCCCAATCCACCCCCTTCCCGATCTCCCTTCACAGTGTGTCTTTTCGTGGTTAGAAGAGACTGTCTCACGGCAGACATCCTGGGTCTCTGGCTCTGGCGCCCTTTCCGTCCCCTCTTCTGTGATGGTCTTTTGAGACTTGGGTGTAGCGGCTGTGTTACAGAAGTATTAGCTGGGGAGTTGGAGACCAGCACCTCACAGTCGTTCCCTGCCACTTGGACAGTTGTGGATTTCTCACATGGTCTCCATCTGACGAACGCTTTTGAGGAGGTGTGAGAGCTACACTTCTATCTGTGGAAATAAGGATGATGATTTAGAACACAGTAGAAACCATGCTGGTTTAGGAAAGTGGCATTGGAGTCTCTGGGGACATTTCAGATTGACGGAAGGACATCTGGGCTCAGGACTGACTGCTTCTTTCCTTGGATGTACATACATGGGCGGATGACAAGCCCATGGGTGGACCCACATGCTCATGGAGTACGGATACATGGCACACGTTTGTCCTTCCCCACCCCTTCCTCCTCGCGAGGTTCACGTCACCAAACTCTGGTCTCTTCCTTCCAGGGACACGCTGATTGTGACCTGCACCAACAGTGCCACTAGCATCTTTGCTGGGTTCGTCATCTTCTCTGTCATCGGCTTCATGGCCAACGAACGCAAAGTCAACATTGAGAATGTGGCCGACCAAGGTACAGGGCAGTTTTCACCTTGTTATGTCGGGAACTTGGATGGATGGAGTTGGGGCACTCAAGTATCTTGACAATGACTAAGACAGACCCTATGAGAAGCTCATGAGGGCTGACTTTAGAGCTGATTTTTCTAAGGTTTTAGGCCTGTTTCCTCCTCCTCTATTTTTGTCTTTTGTCTTCCTTGCTCTCTTGACCCTGCTCCAGCCCTCACTGGTCAGGGCTGTACCTGTTAGACCTGTTAGGCACGAGTAGGGGATTCATTAGGCAGCCCACAGCCCGGCTGCTGCTCCTGGCGCCTGCTCTGTAGATCCTTCACGAGCTCTGGCTTGACTTCATGGAGCCTTGTCCTTACGAAGCACTTTTCCTAATTGTTGGGTCAAGTGTGTTCTCAAGGCTTTCTGCTTAGCATGACAGACCTGCAGTTTTCTCAGCAGTGAGTGAGCAGGTGGTGGGGGTGGGAGTGGGGCCTGAATGTTTACACTGTGCCCAAACGATGCCAACATTTCCATAGGGTTTGGGAGTTTGCAAGAGCTCTCCTCTCATCACTTACGTTTCCAGAACAGCATTTATGGAGGGAGTAGTTAAGACTTTTATTAACTTTATTTCCACTCTGCCTCGTTTTACAGAGGATTAGGGTATTGCAAAGTCATGGCGACTGGGGACCGTCATTGTGGGGGTTGTCGATCATTCTGGTTGGACGATATCTGACCAGGCATATTGGCTTCAGCGTGTGACAGGTGCAGAGAGGCATAGCCATGAGCCCCAGGCCCCCCAGAGGTGGGAGGCTCGTCCGGCAGCTGTCCTTCAAGTGACTCTCAGTGGTTCTCAGAGCAAGCACATAGGAGGAGCCAAGCTCTAGGTCACCTTTCAGAAGGGACGGCCCGGTCTCTTCCCGTCCACCGGGGACAATTAATCATTGCTTCCTTTGTGCCAACACAGCCTGGAGGAGTTAAGGTGCCAGCGTATGCCAGGGCTGTCATCATCTCTCCCTGGAGAGAGCACGAGCCCCAGAGAGCTTGGTTCTGTATCAGTGAGCTCTGCGGTGCTTTCTGCCGGCTGAGACTTCTCCAGCTCCCTGGGAGGCAGGACATGCTGAGAGGGCCTTATCCTCCGGCTCTGAGCCACCCCTGGCTGTTCTATAACCTCAATTTCTTCCAGCACAGTCATTGAGGCCGATAGTTTCCGCCCCACTTTCTAGAATTTCTGAGGCATTTTGCTGTTTTTTTTTTTTTAAACTATCTTGTTGGGAATTAGTGGATGAACCGACAAAAAACAGTAATTGGGGACACACAGGCCACTTAAGCCAGCTGCTCTGAGCTGTCTCCTGTCCCAGCAGGCCTGGGGAGGACAGGTGCTATTAACACTCAGATACAAATTTGCAGATCTTCCTCCTGAAAAGCAGCAGACAGTTTCCAGCAAGTCTCTCTGAAATTCCCCTTCCTGTAGTTGTTCACGCCCGCCATTTTACAGGAAGAAGATCACATCTAACCCAGGTGCAGAAACAGTAGGTGCATTCCCCAGGAGGGACCCTGAGTCCTGAGACCTGGTTCCAGGTTCCTTGTGGGACTCATATATATTCTTTATAAAAAAATTTGTTATATATTTTTATTGTTTTTTTTTATTTTTTCAGATTATAAAATAATTACATAATTTCCCACTTCCCTTTCCTCCTGTATATCCCTCCTTGTTCCTTTTTAGATATATAGCCTTTTTCATTAATTGTTGTTGCATGCATGTATGTACATGTATATATGTGTATGTGTATGTATACACAAATGCATATACATACACACGCACACACACACACACACATATATATATATAAATATATATATATATTCCTAAATATATTCTACTCAGTCTGCACAATGTTACTTGAATGTATGTTTCAGGGCAGATCATTTGGTACTGGATAACCAGTTGTAAAGTCTTCCCCAGGGAAGGCTATTTCTCCTGCTCCCAGTGTTCCTTAGGTGCCTGTAGTTTTTGTGTAGGGCTGAAGCCACATGGTCTTCCCTTGTCTTGTTTGGCATGTCTCTTGTTGTCCTCGTTTGGCTCATGTTTAGGCAGTCGTGTCGATGAGACTTTATGGGGGCAGCTCACACCCCTTCTTATCTGTTCTTCCTAGGTGTAGTTCCCCTTACCCGGAGGAGGCTGGCTCTGCAGGGTGCGTGGGGTCAGCTTCGCTCCAGCCTAGCTGCGCAATATCAGCATAGCCACACGCAGGACAGTTGCTGATCCAAACACTGGCCACTGTGTTCTGATCGTTAGTCAGAAACGGCACCATTATGAAGTTAACTGATGGCAATGACCACACTCCCTTCTCAGGGAGGTCTGTCTGTCAAAATTGTCCACCCACCTCCAGAGTAGTAACACCCCAGAGACAGCATGGTGTTCAAGCGCCACAGTGAAGTCTTCTGGTGGTAACCATTCCAGGGATGGCTTTCTGGGTCTGTGTTTGATACCTGTTTTCAACTCTAGTTTAATACAGACTTGTTCACGTCAGGAGCATTTGAAGGCTGGTTCTATAGTCTGTTCAAAAATGTATAGGACAGGGGGTATCTGAGGCCTTCGGGTTTTTGTATTTTACATATCCTGAGGCCTATGCAACATTAGAAACTATCTTATTAGGGTTTCTATTACTGTGAAGAGACACCATGACCACAGCCTCTTATAAAGGAAAACATTTAATTGGAACGATTCACTTCCAGTTCAGAGGTTTGGTCCATTACTGTTGTGGTGGGGAGCAGGCAGCATGTGGGCAGACACAGTGCTGGAGTTGAGAGTCCTTTACATCTTCATCCAAAGGCAACAGGAAGTGAACTGTCTCATTGGGCGTGGCTTGAGCATATATGAAATCTTAAAGCCCACCTCCACAGTGACACACTTCCTCCAACGAGACCACACCTACTCCAACAAGGCCACCACCTCCTAATAACATGACTCCCTTTGGGGGCCGTTTTCTTTCTAACTACAACAGGAACCAACAATCCAATAAATTCCAGTTTTTAAAAGTGCTTTAATGTGGGCTGGGTCAGCAGTTAAGAACACTTGCTGCTTTTTCAGAGGACCAGAGTTCCATTCCCTGCACCTATACTGGACAGCCCACAACTGCCTGGAACCCAGCCCCAGGGAACCTGCGGCCCTCTGCAGGATACTGTGGGCACCTGCATGCTGAGAAGACTCACGCACTGCAGCATCCCCTCTCACTCAACCCCTGAGAACATCTCTTAGGAAACCTTTGCCCCTGGCCTCTGCTTTCTGATTTCACTAGTTTTCTGTACTTTTTTCCCCGTTGTTACAAAATCCCTAACAAAAAGCAGCTTGAAGGAGGGAGGGTTCATCTGGCTCACACTTTGAGGGGATGCATTCCCTCAGTGGGGGTAAGGTAGAGGACAGGGACTTGGTGCATCTGGTCACATTGTCTCTGCAGGCAAGAAGCAGAGAGAGACACATACTTGTGTTCTTTTCACTTTCTTCCCCTTTTCAGCCCAGAACCCCCACATGGACGAGCAGTGCTCCCCATGTCAGTTAGCTGACATAGGGACTTTATCGCAGACATGCCCAGTGGGTTGTTCCCTCGGTGACTTTAGATCCTGTCAAGTTGACAAACTGATCATGAAATTATCCCATTTCATTCCAGTTGTGAGAAACAAAGTAGTCTCCAGACACTACCAGGTACCCCTCAGGGCTCAATATCAACAATTCTACCAGAAGGTGATAGTTATCTTCACCTCCAGTTCATCAAATGAAAGAACGTAGCTTCTTAGTTTTTGCATGGGAGGTAGCATGGTCTAATTAGCAGAGATAAGCACAGATAACCAACAGTGGAGAAAGAACTGTAACATGTAACAGTTCAGGACTTCAGGGACTGAAGGCCTGTGGGCTCCGAGGAGAGGAACTTTGAGCTGGGTCTGCCTGCCACCATCTCTCTTGTTCCTTCTAGGGCCAGGCATTGCATTTGTGGTTTACCCAGAAGCCTTAACCAGGCTGCCTCTCTCTCCATTCTGGGCCATCATCTTTTTCCTGATGCTTCTCACTCTTGGACTTGACACTATGGTGAGTCCCCATCCCTCTCATGCCTGCCCCACACGCACCTTAAAGATTCTACTTTCCAAGATCCCAGATCCAGCCTGTCAGCAAGACTTAGGCCAGTGGGTTACATGGAGGTTCCTCCTGTGTAGTCTTGGGATGGCGAGGCACCTGTGAGTTACAGTAACTTTGGGTGTAGCTTTTTAAAGACAAGATACTGCTATGTAGCCGAGGATGGCTTTGAACTTTTTAGCCTCCCCCATTAGCCTCCCTTCTCAGCCTCCTGGGTGCTGAGATTGCAGGTGGGCACCACCACACCCAGCTTAACCTCACATTCTGGTGATCATTTCATGGCGTGAAGGAATCACCCTCTCTCCTCCATTCTCTCCTTTTGTATTCTGTGCCATGCATTAGCCTGCGTCCTCCCCTAGTTGGCATCATTTCACCACAACAAATCCTAGAGGGTAGCATGAGAGATGATATTATGAAGTCAATTTTAGGAAAATGGCCGCGAGGCTGAAGCTGCTACAAATCACGCTGACAGGCAATCAGAGTGTAGTCACTGGATGCAAAGAGGGTTTTCCCTCAAGTAGGAGATCAAATGGCAGAGAACTAGAGGAGAGGAATTTACATCTCATGAATACAAAACGAAGCTAAAATGTCCTGATGGATGATTGTGCATTCTCCGGGGGCTGGAGGTAGAGTTTCTGGAGCTCATATTCTGCTTGAGTTTTCCTGACTTTCTGTGTTGGCGTCCAGTAAAGCCATTTAGACCACGGAAGGGATGCCACCCTCAAAATCAGACCAAACCCAAGCATGGCTTTCCCTGGTGACACCACAAAGGACGTTGGTGGGAAGTTTCTGAGGGGGACAGTTGCACTCACATGCTTTTGTCCTGGTCCTGCTTCAGTTTGCCACCATCGAGACCATTGTGACCTCCATTTCGGATGAGTTCCCCAAGTACCTGCGCACACACAAGCCTGTGTTCACCCTGGGCTGCTGTATCTGCTTCTTCATTATGGGTTTCCCAATGATCACACAGGTGAGAGCCCTCCATGTGTGGCCGGCTATTCTGGGGATGTATGAGGACTGTCCAGCAGTCACTCTCTGGTGAGAGCCTGCTGTGATGATGGGTCATCTGGGAGATGTGTGATGGCCGTCTGCCATCACTCCGGTGAGGGGCTGCAGCCATAGGTCTGGTGGGAAGCAGGTGGGGTGCCCCTGTGATGACTGTCATCCTGTAGTCTCATTTCTCGGACCTCATACCCAGAGTCAAATCACTGCTATGACCATAGCTGGCATGAGTTCAGAAATATTTCTGACCACACAGGGAAATATGTCATCTTGGCTCCCAGTGAGGCCACTAGCATCTTCATAATTGAGACGTAGTCTTCTTGAGCCAACAAGACAGGTGTGTCCTACATAAAGGAAACAGAAAGCCGGAACGTCCAGATTTATCTATCAGTCACATCTCCAAGATATTTCTTGTTATATATAAACACCAGTGTCACTCGAGTTTTCCCCCAGTCCTAGATATGTTGGCAAATTGCACAGTAACGCTTGGGACATACAGTGTCCTTGCTCGCTCTGTGACCTCGAACAATCCATTCCTCTGGGCCTTAGCTCTTCAATCTATAAAATATGGAGTGGAGGGAGATGGTCTCCAAGCCTCAGAGGTAGTAGGGAGACATAAAGAACAAGGGAGAGAGAGAGAGAGAGAGAGAGAGAGAGAGAGAGAGAGAGAGAGAGACTCCAGAGAGTGTGACGAAGGTCCAGTATATTGGTTAGGGTTCCATAAAGAAGCAGAACTGGTAGGAATCAAAGTGTGGTCAAAGTCCACAATAACTTCTCACACCCGGGGAGCTAGAACCCACGAGTTGTTCAGACCATAAGATCTGTGCCTCAAGCAATCCCAGTCTGGTGCTGAAGACCAGGGGTGTTCTCCAGGAACCCCTGGTCCTCAGTTCACCTTGGGAGCCCAGAAAGGCTACTGCTGATGTGGGGGAAGGTATCAGTGGCAACAAGGTAGATTAACTCCGAGGGGACAGGGACGGCCAAGCTGACAGAGGGCGAATTCTCCTCCTTCTTCCGTGACCTTTTTCATCTGGGCTGCTCCCAGAGGGTGCCAACCACATTGAGGGTGGGTCTGCCCAAGTGAGTTCAGGCAGTCAGGAAAATCCCTCAATGAGGCTCCCTGTGTAGGTGATTCTAAACTAAACTCACACCCATAGCTAACGGTCACATGGGAGTCAATCAAGCCCATCTACGTGGCTAGAAGTGGCCATGGAGAGCTCACAGCAAACATGAGGCAGGTGACTGCTTCCACAGCTCCTTCAGAGGCCAGCCTTCACCTTGGGAAAATAGAAGATATTAAACCAGCCCCTCGTTTTTAAAAAAAATATTTATTTATTCATTTGTTATGTATACAATATTCTATCTGTGTGTATGCCTGCAGGCCAGAAGAGGGCACCAGACCTTATTACAGATGGTTGTGAGCCACCATGTGGTTGCTGGGAATTGAACTCAGGACCTTTGAGCCATCTCTCCAGTCCCTTAAACCAGCCTTTTTTGTGCTTGCCTTATGTATCACTTTGGAGGCCATTGAGGGATGTCTCTGTTAACCTGGCCAGGTCTCCACTTTACACACCTAGCTGAGGTGTAGGTTTCTGCTGTGGTGTACGGAGGACTTCTGACTCCTATCTGCCTGCTGCCCTCAAGGGGGAGAAGATGGTGGGGAGATGGAGCCTGGCCCCAGGGTCCTATTTGATGGTGGCTGTTTCTCTCTTTCCCTAGGGTGGGATCTACATGTTCCAGCTCGTGGACACCTATGCTGCCTCCTACGCCCTTGTCATCATCGCCATATTTGAGCTTGTTGGCATCTCCTATGTGTATGGTAAGTGAACACTCTGCCTGCTGCTGAGGGAGAACCGGAGTGCGTGGAAGGCCTTCCTGGCAAGTACGTTCACCGTAGTTAAAGGACTTCAATGCCACTATTTCTGAGCTTGCCTCGGGATCACGGTGGTGAAACTGAATGAGAAGTCAAAGGCGGTGAATCTTAGAATTGTGTGGTAGAAATTGTAGTACCTGGCCCTGGCTACGGTCTGGCACAGTTAATGCCTGTGGCCAGTGACCAGATAAGGAGGGAGGGCTTCTTTGCTAATGTGCCATTATTCTTGGCCTTGGCAGAGTCAGGGCCCATGTGCTTGAGTTGAAGGGTGGCTCTCCACAGCCCCAGGGTACCAAAGGCCACCTGATTACAGAGACTTCTGATTTCTATAAGCACCTGAGGGAACTTGCCACATAGTATCTAAGTACCAGATTTTCTCAGCAAGGAAGCTTCCAGCTCCTTAAAGGTTTATTCTTGCTACCATCACCATGGCAACCTGCATCCCATCCACAGGAAAGCTGTTATCAAGGACAGAAGGATGGCAGCCACACCAGATGCCACCTCTGCCCTTTGTGCAGAAGTGTTTATCCTGGAGGTCACCCCAGGGAACATCCTCGTCACTCTGCACAGTTCGGTTCAGGCATTGCTGACTCCCTTGTGCCTAGACATCTTAGAATGGTTACTGGATGAGGCCAAATAGCAAGTATCAGGGAGATAAAACTTTGGGGGTTCAATGATCTAATCATTTGCCATCCCCCAAAGAGAGCAACTTTTCTTAAGTGAAAAATAACTGAAATGAATTGCTTGGGATAGAGGCTGCAGGCACCCCAGACTATTTTGTGGGGAGTCCAGAGGTAACATGTTTTCCGAATGGGGAAAAACACCCCCAACTTCTGTGTGTCCTCTGGACAACTGTCTTGATTCAGAAGTGATTGTTAGTCTCTAATGACAGTTATGCCACTGTTTCTGGGTTGCCAGATAATCGCATTAAAATAAAAGAGAAACAGAGCAGAGAATCAGGAGAGAAAATGGAAATCTTTTTTGTAAAATCCGGGCACCCTAGAAACAGGAAGAGACTGCAATCCTTAATTTAAAAAAATTAAATCACATGTATTGGATATGTGTGTCTGAGTGTGGGTTTATGTAGTGTAGTGTCTGTGAAGGTCAGAAGAACCCAGGCCTCCAGAACTGGGGTTCCAGGCAGCTGTGAGTCACCCACTCTGGGTGCTGGAAGTTGAACTCTGGTTCTCCATAAAAACTGTATGTGTAACCGAGCAGCGGTGGTGCACACCTTTAATCCCAGCACTCGGGAGGCAAAGACAGGCGGATCTCTGTGATTTTGAGGCCAGCCTGGATTAACAAGAGCTAGTTCCAGGCCAGGCTCCAAAGCTTCAGAGAAACCTTGTCTCGAAAAACCAAAACCAAACAAAACAACAACAACAGAAAAAACTGTATGTGCTCTTAACTGCAGAGCCGGCTTTCCAGTTCTAGAATTACTTTTAGATGGGAGCTGAAAAGGAGTTTTTAAGACTAGAGATCATCTCGCTGGCAAGAGGAGCCTGCTTCCTTTGTAGCCTATGCACACCCAGGCCCGAGTGCAGGGAGTTACCCCTTCCTCTATTTCTCCACTGCTAAGGGCCACGAAAGGCCCATTCGCAAAGTGCTTTCTAGTAAAACAGGCTGGTTCAGCGAGGTCTGAAAGCAATTAAACCAGATTTTAACGCGTCTAATTTTAGAAGTTAAATTGTCTCCTCCCAGATCCAAGCAAACCCACTAGTATCTGTCTTGGCTGTGAAGGAAGAGGTAAAGTGCAATTGTTTCAGTCCTTAAGCTCTTCTGATTTCCTTGGGGACAGGAAATCCTTTGGTCCCTAAGGAACGGTATGGGGCACCCTTCAGAATCAGATAGAGCCTGTGATAGACCCAGGCTGGACTTGGAATTGGATCTGATGGATATTTGAGAAGTAAAGCTTGGGGCTGGAGAGATGGCTCAGTGGTTAGGGGCACCGGATGCTCTTCCAGAGGACCCAGGTTCAATTCCCAGCACTGCATACAGCACGCAACTGTCTATAACTCCAGTCTCAGAGGATCCAATGCCTTCTTCTGGCCTCTGTGGTCAGGCACCAGGCACGCACATGGTACATATACACATGAAAGCAAAAAAACTCAAACATGAAAATAAAATAAAAGTGTGTGTGTGTGTGTGTGTGTGTGTGTATAAATTTGGGGACTTGAGAGATGACCAGAGTTTGATTCCCAGCACTCACAATTGTCTAAAACTCCAATTTCAGGATATCTGATGCCCTCTGCTGTCCTTTGTGGGTACTGTACTCACAAACATGTACATAATACCTTGACATGCACGCATGCACATAATTAAAAATGTAGGAAATCTAACAAAAAGTAAATTTCAATCTCTCCCCTCATCCTTCCCTCTTCCCCTCCCTCCCTCCCTCCCTCCCTCCCTCCCTCCCTCCCTCCCTCACTGTGCATCATAGAAGCACGGGGGGGGGGGGAGTTGAGCAGGATGAGCAGGAAAAGAGAGAGTGATGGGTGACTGTGAGCAAGCCAACGCAATGTATGCACAACAGAGTATCATAGCAGAGTCATTGTTCTGATTGCTAACTAAAAACAAAATAGGAAGAAGTAAATCCAGGGAGAAAGGATTAGTTATTAGCGACGGGAAGAGAACCTGCACAAATGCATGAACTGCATCCCCTAGAAGAGTGTGTTCTTTCTAAGATGACAAGGCCCCAGTTCTGTGAACGGGCATGAGAGGGCTGAGCGCAGGTCAGGGGAGAACGGAAATGAACCTGGTTGATCTTGTGCGTGACTGCAGAGCTGAGGAAGCAAGGGCGTGATCAGAGGCTTTCAGTTCACTTTAAGGGTCTCTATATTATAGAGGAGGCATTCAGACATTTGCTCTATGATGGGGACGATTTTTGGATTTATTATGGGATCAAGTTGCCGGCTGAAATTCTCCTGTTAGTATGCTGCAGAGGCCAGGCTCTACAGACACGGTAAGACGGTAAGACGGTTGAGGAGGTCAGCCCTAAGCCAAGCTTCCCGACTGTGAGCTCTTTGACTGTTCAGAGAGAAAAGAGAGTGTGAGTGGCCATGGAAACCAGGAAAACAACCCCGTAGAGATGAAAGAAATGAATGTGGAGACTGAGAGAAGGTTCAGGTGAGTTCACCCGAGGTGGAAACCTTTCAGGAGAGGGTTTAGCTTTCAGAGACGGGCATTCATGCTGCCTGGATTAGAATGACTGGGATTGCCCACAGCTTCACTCAAACAAGAGACACAATTTGTGTGACCTCACCCAAAATGAAACTGTGGAATCTCTCATTAAAGTTTGGTACAGAGTTTCGAGCTGGTGGGCGGAGAGCATTGTACCAGGTTCAGGGTCCCCCTGAGCGTAGGGTCCTGTTCACCTGGTCGACCTTTGTCATGGGGTTCACATGACACTGCCTATATATATGTGTGCAATGCAATGATTGCATCAAACCAGCTAACGCAATTATTACCTTAGATACCCTCAGTGCTTATTCTAACAGAAACACCATACCCTTGACCAGTATGGCCCTATGTGTACTCCTCAACCTCTGAAAGCTACCATTCTGCTCTCTGTATCCGAGGCTGTGTCTGCTTGCTTGTTTTAGACTCCACATGTAAGGGAGATTGTGTGGCATCTGTCCTTATCTGGCTGAGTTTACAGAACATAATGTCCTTCAGGTTCCTTGGTGTGGTTAAGAATGATGTTGCTTGTGTGTATGTGTGTGTGTGTAAGTGCATGTCTGATGATGTGTATGCATATGCATACGTGTGCATGGATATTTTGTGTGCATGGATGAGCTAATGTGCATGTATGTGGATGTGATCTTCTCTTCACTCGCCTTTGACAGGTAGGTAAGTTCCTGTCATGACTTGGTGACCGCGAATAGTGCCACAGTGAGCTGCGATCAGACATCTTCCGTACACTCTCCTGCATCCGCTGGCTGTCTCCTCACTGTGGGAATGAATACTGGTCCCCTGTTAACCTCTGCTTCTAACTTTTTGAGGAATCTCTAGATTTCGCGTGATGGTTCTGTCCCCAGCACATCAGAGCTCCCCTCTCTCTATGAGGAACACATCTCGAATACACCAGGGTGGGGCTTTAGACATTCCCAATACAGAGATGTGCACTCAGGAAGCTATCAGGCCCCCCTTTGCATATTGACCCCCCTAGTTCTGAGGGTTCTTAGGATACAGTGCCTTTCCTTCCAAGCCGAGTTCCAATCTCACTTCTAAACTAAGAGGTTACCAGGAGGGTGGCAGTGTGGGACTGGATGAAGAACCGCCTCCTTTGCATTTTACTTGAGTGAAGTTGGGGGGGTGGCCAAGATCACAGTCATTCCGTTCCAGCTGCGTGTGCACAGTGGTTTTACCTGTAATCATGATCATACACCAAGCAGAGCTATGCGGACGCGATGGAAATGCTCTTGAGAGGCGCGAGCCACACACCCAGCCCACAGAAACTCTTGCTAAGAACCAGGCCTTTCATATTACAGCATCTTGGTTTTCCAAAATCTCTTTCTGCCAGTCTTGTCAACAAGCACACCAAGCCACTCCCACAGCAGCCATATGCATGTAAGGACCACTGTCAACACTCCAGGAACTAAGCCTTAGGGATGCTGCCATGACACCTCTGAGCCTCACTGGAGAGAGGGCTTAGGATCTGTTTCAACATTCAGTTAGCCCCAGGGTCCCTGGCAGTGAGGCATCTGTCCCAGGGTTTCCTGTGCAAAAGGAAACTTCAGTTGGGTTCTTCCTTAGCCAAGGTTCTTGAGTGAGGGGCCCTGGTGTCTGCCTCTCCCTGCCCCTGCCCACTGCACCTCACACATGGCCTCTGTTGTCTCTTTGCAGGCTTGCAGAGGTTCTGTGAAGACATTGAGATGATGATTGGATTCCAGCCCAACATCTTCTGGAAAGTCTGCTGGGCGTTCGTCACCCCGACCATTTTAACTGTAAGGGCTGAGAGCCTTCTCTCAGAGACACTGCCTTGTGTGCTTACCAGTGTTCTGCCTTTGAATGCATTTGCCTCCCCGTAAGCCTGGGGAGCTGGTGGGATGGGTATTGCCCTTGTCTTCTAGGGGGGTGAACTGACATTCAGAAAGATGAAGCGACTTACCTGCAGGTGCCCAGCTGGTGAGGAGCACAGCTGGGACTGTGTGATAGGCATTAGCACATCTGTATAGAATGCTTACCTTATATCCATCTGTCTTGTGTGCTAGCAGACGGCATTCCACAGCCATGCAAACCATACATCTCCCTCGGTTCCGATTGTGTTCGAGGTGATTTGTGTGTAGAGTCCCCCCTCTCACAGTCCTGCCAGGCTGTCCTGAGGAAGGGGAATGTCCTATTTCCTTTCCAGTTGCCCTGATAAGATGTCCTAACAACTCAGAGGATGAAAGGATTCATTTCCACGTACAGTTCCAGGTTGTAACTAATCATAATGTGCAGCCGGAGGGTTTTCTCTGTCTCCCCCGGGGTCCACTGAACCGGTTTCTCTCCTGCCCACACCAATCCCTGCAACTGCTTATAGAATAATCAATCACTGGTGCACGCTGTTAATCCCAGTACTCGGGAGGCAGAGACAGGCAAATCTCTGTGAGTTTGAGGCCAGCCTGGTCTACAGAGAGAGTTCCAGGACAGGCTCCAAAGATACAGAGAAACCCTGTTTCAAAAAATGAAAAACAACAATAAAAATACAAAGAAAAGAAAAAGAATAATCAATCACTCAGAGACTAATATTAATAAAATTGCTTGTTTAATGGTTTAGGCTATTACTGACTAGATCTCACTTGTAAATTAACCCATTTCTAAATATCTGTATGTCGCCAAGTAGCCATAGCATTACTTTAAGTGTTCTGTCCTGTTCAATGGGCAGCTGGCTGGCATCTCTCTTGACCCTGCCTTCTTTCTCTCTCTGTTTCTGCTTGGATTTCCTGCCTAAGCTACATTCTATTCTGCCATAGGCCAAAGCAGGTTCTTTATTAACCAATGGGAGGAATACATATTCATAGCGTACAGAAGGAATCCCACATCAATAACAAGGATGTCACAGTGGGAGAAGCCTGAAGCAGCTAGCTCCACCCACAGTCATAGCAGAGCCTTGTGAAGGGACCCAGGGTTGTTGGTGCCCAGCTAGCTCTCCACTTTCCAGGAAAGGATTTATTCTGATATATGTGTGTATATGTGTGTATATATGTGTGTCTGTGTGCATGTATGTGCAGGTGCATGTGGGTACCTGCAGATTCCAGAAGATGGCATTGGATCCCCTGGAGCTGGAGTTACACATGGCTGTGAGCCTTCTCTCCAGCTCCTGATTTCTATACTATGAGATCCCCCTGCCTAGGGATTGATGCCGTCCACAGTGATTGTATGACCCCACATCTGTTAGCATAAGCACGACAATACCCACAGGGCCACCTGATCTAGACAGTCCTTCATTGAGACTCCCTTCCAGATGACTCTAGGGTGTGTCAAGTTGGCAAGCAAAACTAAATATCACTTCTGGGTAGTGTGGGTGCGCTTCGTGAGGCAGGCCGATCTCTGTGCTTTTGAGGCTAGCCTGGTCTACAGAGTGAGTTCCAGGATAGCCAGATCTGTTACAGAGAGAAACCCTGTCTCTGAGAACCACCACAACCACCACCACCACAACCACCACCACAATCACCACCACCACCACCACCACCACCACCACCACCACCACCACCACCA
>JABTXL010002812.1:962834-976031 GCA_025134845.1 Neodon shergylaensis
CACCACCACCACCACCACCACCACCACCACCACCACCACCACCACCAAAATATCACAAGGAAACTGAAGCTTGGAGTTACATAATTGACCTAACATTCAATATACAAAAGTTGGCTACAGTCTAGTTTCAAACTCACATATTCTGGCTCCTTACCACAACGCTACGTGTCTGCTCTACAATTAATGTCATTTCAATCAGGTTTTAACTGTTGATTTTATTGCTTTGAGAGCCATTTTGACATCTTCAAGTGTGAGGATGGTGTTTTGAGATGACCTGACATTTACCTTGATCTGTACAGGGACTTAGACTCACACTTTGTCACCACCATTATTGTGCCAGAACCTGTCAGTGTGGCCCTTGCTCTCTTCACCAAGTAAATTAACTAGCAGAGATTTTGCCTTTCCTATCCCCTGAAGCTTATCTTTTTCTTCCTCTGGCTTTTGGGAGTCCTTTTTGGGCAAGCCTGAAGGAAGTTGTTTGTAATTTCTATTTGTCCCAGTAGGTGGCGCTAGAAACCACATAAAGAGCCTGCTTTTCACTAACACCAGCTTTGCTTAAGATGCAGGCTGGTTAAAAGCAGGTGCAATGAAAATACATGTTTTCTTCATCTGTTTGCCTTTTTTTTTCCCGTCTCAGAGTGTGTTTTAATCAAACCGTATCTTTCTGAAACACCAGAGATTTAGATAGAAAATCCATTCTGCTGTCCTCATTTTCTGCACTGACATCAATAGCTTACTCACATCCATACTGTGGTTTGAAGGTCCCCTCAGAGTTGGGGTGTGACAACTGGGAAGTCTTAAAGACAGGTACTCGAAGCTGGATTGGGTGGGGAGCCGGGCTTAGCTTGTGGGTATGAGGACGAGGGTGCTACCATGGTCTGCAGAGGCTGCCGTAGTGCATCCTGTCCCTGCGGACCTTTGACTCCCTCACCCCGACTCCTCATACTTTATTATCAGCTAAGTCAATGTTAGAATTTGCTCTAGAGCCTGCCCTCCTTTCCCCCCAGTCCTAGAAGACTGTTAGAATGTGTGCATGTTCTGTGGAAATATACTGCACGGCCCTCCTACTGCTGCTACTGTGTGGAGGTGTGTTTGAGGCAGGCCCTTCACCAGCCTAGTCATTGAAGTTTGCACCCATGTGTCTCTCCCTTTACAGATGCATTCACAGAGGCTCAGAGATGGTGAGGAATCGCTCGAGGCCACACGGCCACAGAGTCACATGGCCTCTGAGGTGGGGTGGGCTTCAAGCCCACCCTCTGCCTCTGACACTCTAGCTTCTTATCCTCCGGTGGAACATGGCCAGTTTGGGTTAAAATAGTCAAGTCTTCACAACCAGAGAGAAGGAATTCCAGGAGGTTGATTTTTTTTTAATTTTCATTCTTGGGAAAACTCCTCTCAGCTCTGCTGGGCTTCGTGTGATTTCATGTCAGAAGCTGAGGAGATGCCCTGGCACTGTCTTGAGGTAGATTCGCTGTGCTGTTTGGGGTAGATGTGGTTAGCTCCATCCTCACCAACCAGGGTCTCCTGGATCTGTATTGGTAGCTGTCAGTCAAAGGCAGGGGTGGGCGTGACTCAGTGGCTAGATCCCTGCTCCCCTGTGCGCCGAAGCCCACCCAAGGGCAGCCTTTCACCAACGCTGACTTGGCAGAGGGAAATTTATGGCAAGCAACTGGCTTGTGCCTAAAAGTTTGATGTGATATTTGCACAAGTGGGAATGGGCGTCAAAGGTCTCAGCCCCGCCTAGGCTTTGCCCTTTGCCTTCCGTGACATAGATGTCTTTGAGGTCTTGTACTAGGGTAAGATTATGGTTTTAAATTAGTTCAGGGCCTCTGAAATAAAATCCATCATTCTTCTATGTGCTGTTGCGGATTTATGGAGCCATAAATATCCTCATGCAATTAACATATGCATAGTCTGATCACGTTCCTGACTAAGACACACACACGCAGATGCCTTGCTATTTATATAGTAAACGGAACAGAGCAGCAAGCCGTAGTGATACTGGGCCACACTTCCAATAGACTGGCTAATAAAGTTTATGACTCCAGGGGCAAATGTTTGAGAGGTGGGCTAATGTAGACCTCATTCTCCATGGAAGCCTTGTGTTCAGGCTCACATTGCTTTGAGTCAACATATGAATCACTGTTGCAATGGAAGAATCACGCGCCCCAGAGCCCGGGTGCTGCAGCAGTGGTGTGGATGCCTCGTGCTTGTGTAGAGTTCCATGCTTCTCCAAAATGCTCCCAGCTGATATTTTCACTAGCATGATTCTCTCCAATCACTCTGTGACTCCAAAGCTCAGGGTAGGAAGAGAGAGGCAGAGCCGGGGAAAGGACTTTTGTGGCCAATCCTAGGTTAATGCTGCCACAGGCAGGAAGGACACACTGAACCACATTGTCTTGGGAGATGGAGTCTACAGGCTGGGCTGGGGCTGTCTGAACTCTGGCTTTCTGTAAAGGTGCCTCTGTCTTCGGCACATGCCTTCCCTCGACCCTATCCTGCTACCCAGCCAAGCCCCTGGATGGATCTCAGATGGAGTGATAGCAGATAATTGGCAGAAGCCAAAAAATCATGGACTTTTAAAAAATGAGGAAGTGCTCTGGAGTTAACGCCAGCCTCCTGACCCCAGCACTGTGTGCATGGTGTCAAACAAGCCTGTTTTGTTGCTGGGAAGTCTGAGAGGCCCCTCAGCTCATTAGCAGCAGAGCGCGGTCTCTGGACTCACTGCTGATGATGCTGTTCATCTTGAGTCAGTGGAGGGGGGTTGGGCATCTTTTCTCTCTGCCGTGGTTTATTATAGGACCATGCTTCCAGATCAGTCACCTCTGAGGGACCGTTTTGGGTCTCACACAGTCAACTTTAAAGGCAGCTCTTCTGTGTGGGTCATTCCTCGTTCTAGGAGGACGCCAAGTGGATTCAATTAAGATGGTTGAAAGATATAAATTTAACACACCTTTTCCCCATGATAAAAAAGGCTTGATTATCAATGTTAGTTCAGACAATCTCTTCAGAACTCTCAGCATCCCCTCTCCTACCCATCCCAAGAGTCATTGTGCTCTTGGTGTGGTCTCTCCATGTGTAGACACATGTGCACACCCTGCTTGACTTCCTATGAGATGGCAAACACAGGAGCAGGAGCTGAGTGTACGTAGGCCACCTTCATCTCCTTGGGATTTACTTTCTTCAACTAGAAAATGCCTTTTCTTTTTTTTTTTTTTTGAAGTTTTATAATTATATTTATGTACAGAAAACTCAGCAGTACATTTAACCCAGTTTAGTGGCGAGTTCTTTGGCCTTTGCCTTTTCCAGCTTGGCAATTCGAGCCACAGATTTAGGACCCAGGACGTTGCCTCCCCAGTGGCGGCGGATCTCATCATATCTGTCGTTGTAATTGGTCCTAATAGCTTCCACCAGCTTGGCCAGAGCACCCTTGTCTTCCGAGTTAACCTGTGTGAAGGCAACAGTGGTGCACGTCTTCCTATGGACCGGCCGCCCCAGCCTGGCCTTGCCCTTGATGATGCAGTAGGGGACCCCCATCTTGCGACACAGAGCAGGCAGGAAGACCACCAGCTCAATGGGGTCTACATCGTGGGCAATCACCACCAGCTGAGCCTTCTTGTTCTCTACCAAAGTGGTGACTGTACTGACGCCCGCTCGAAGGACAGGTGGTCTCTTAGTAGGGACATCCCCTTTGCCGGCAGCTTTCTTCTCAGCACGGGCCAGCAGCCTCTGCTTCTTCTCCTGCTTGGTCTCTGGCCTGTACTTGTGGGCAAGTTTAAGCAACTGGGTAGCTGTTTGCCGGTCCAGGGCCTGGGTGAACTGGTTAATGGCAGGAGGAACTTTGAGCCGCTTGTAGAGGATGGCCCTCTGCCGCTGCAGCCTGATGTAACGGGGCAATTTGACGAAGCGCGTGAGATCTCTCTTGGGCTGGATGTCCTGCCCAATGCCGAAGTTCTTAGGCCTCTTCTCAAACAAAGGGTTCACCACCTTCTTCGCCTCCTGCTTCTTCACGATGGCGGGGGCCGGGGCCACCTTCTTCCCCTTGGCCTTCTTTCCCTTGGGCATCTTGCCGGGCTGGAGGAGAGAGAGAAAATGCCTTTTCAGATGGACAAGAGTATGCATACGATGACGTAAGGGAAACGAAAACATGGAACACGTGCTTGCTGAGTGAATGAATGACCCAACCTTCATCACCCTAACATACCTCTCTCTTCTTCTCCCCTAGTTTATCCTGTGCTTCAGCTTCTACCAGTGGGAGCCCATGACCTACGGCTCTTACCGCTACCCTAACTGGTCCATGGTACTTGGATGGCTGATGCTTGCCTGCTCCGTCATCTGGATCCCGATTATGTTTGTGATAAAAATGTATCTGGCTCCTGGCAGATTTATCGAGGTAATTCCACTGGCTCCATTTCCCTTGCTAGCCTTTCTCAAGGGAGAGATCCTAAAAGGCTCTATGCATTAAAAACAAAAGATTCAGTAAACGTATTCAAGACGGGTACTGGGTGAGTAAGTGATTACAGTTGCCACCTATTCTATTAAGCCCATTTCTATTATGTATTATTCCTGTACCGGAGAAGCCCAGCCAATCATCGGGCTGAGCTATTATTGTGCTATTCCTCAGCGTGCTGGCAGCCCTGGGATGGATGATCCCAACGTGTCCTCTTTCCTAGAGCTTCCGTCTCCTCCTCCTCGGGCTGCTATTTACATCTTGGAGTTGGTTTTTTAACCACACAGAGGGTTTTCCCTTTCCTAGTGTTCCTCTACAACCAAGCCTCCTTTCTTCCAAGTGTTTATTGCCATTAAACTTAAACTCACCACCACTCCATATTGTTCCCGGGTTAAGAAGAGCCAAGCTGGTTAAAAATACAATGACATCCCAGGGCATAGCTGGAATGAGTGGAGGCTGGCTTTTCTTTACCAAGTGTCCTAGCTAGGTTTCCGTTGCTCCAATAAAACCATGACCAAAAGCATCTTGGGGGAGGCAAGGACTTATTTCATCTCAGTATTCCCAGGTCACAGTCCCAGGGCAGGAGTTCAAGGCAGGAACCTAGAGGTAGGAGCAGAAACAGAGGCCACGGAGGAGTGCAACTTACTGACTTACTGACCTCATGGCTTGCTCAGTTTGTTTTCTTATATCCCCCGAGCCATCAGCCCCTGGTGGCACTGCTCCAAGGGACTCGGCCCTCCCACGTCAATCATTAATCAAGACAATGTCCCAAGACTTGCATACAGACCGATTTAGTGGAGAAAATCCTTCAGTTGGCACTCCCTCTTTCTAGATGACTGTAGCTGTGAGAGGCTAACTAGCTCACCAGCCCATTCCTTCCCTATCTGAACCCATTTCACTCTTGTCCTGAAAATAACCCCTGCCTTTTCCGTGGAGTGGATGGGACTGCTATTTACTTCAGCCGCCACTGAAGAACCACCCAGCGTTGGTTACTTATGAGAACTCACTTGTTCAAGCATACCCGTAATTCTAGCCCATGAGAACTAGAAGCTGGAGGACCATGAGTTCAAGGCCATCCTTAGCTGAAGAATGAACTTTAGACTAGCCTAGGCTATCTGAGACCCAGTCTCAAAGAAAAAAATGTCTCTTACCTAGGTGGGCTGAGGATGAATGAACCCTGCCTCCATCCCGAAGGTGTTTGGCCCATATCAGTGCTGGATCAAGGTCTGATCCAGAGGCACCTGAGAGCTTGTCATAAATGCACAGTCAGGTTCTCATGACTACACAGAGCTCAGATCTCAGGGAAATGCAACCTTGGCTTCATTTTCCAGTGATTCAGACGCATGCTCAAGTTTGCATGGATTTAGACCAGTGTTTCTTAACCCTCCCTCCCCAGTGCTGTGACCCCTTATTGCAGTTCCTCATGTTGCGGTGACTCCCAACCATAAAATTATTTCCGTTGTTAGTTCATAACTGTAATTTTGCTAATGTTATGAATCATTATGTAAACACTTTTGGAGCTAGAGGTTTGCCAAAGGGGTTGCAACCCATAGGTTGAGAACTGCTGATCTAGAGCAATACAAAGAAATACCTGTTCACTGGAGTAGAGAAGGGCTGTGTGGGTTCTGCTCTTGGTCAGCAAGGTTCATATAAGTGGCTGGAGGGAGAAGCAGGATGGGAATGAGCCGCTGGTTGGCACACAACACAAGTAGTCACGCGAGCTGGGCCAGCGGGTAGCCATTGCTTTCACTCACCCCTGTATGAAGATGAGCCCTCATATTGAAATGGTATTTTGGTTTACATCCCCAGAATATTTTGTTCATTATCCTCTGGTGTAAATCAGCTTGGTCCCAATCACTCCCAGGATGCCAGCTTCCAGTCAGAGGATCCAGGGATCTCTTTCCCCTAACAACCTCCTGTAACCTCTGCTGCTGTTGTTGCAGCCTGGAATTCTCTAGATTGATGAGTTGGCTGTGCAAATTTATTATGGTTAATTTGGGACACAAAGGTTGCAAGCTGATGATTAAGGGGAGATTAAACTAACAGCTATGAGAGCCAGATTCTCTTTAATCGGTAATAAACATATAATTATTCCCTCTTATATAGTAAGAAATAAGTTTTTTCTTTTTCTAGATGCTTCTATCAGATTTTATTTTCTATAAAAACTTCTGTTGAAGGACTAGAGACACCCCTGTTATTTTAAAGCTTACCTATATGAACCTGCACTGCTGAACCAAGTCGAAAACATATATTTTTGCCAACAGATAATTAAAATCTTTGTTCATGCTTGGTCATGTATCTTCAGGGCTGGCTTTTTTCCTTTGCCATTTATATACTTTGGGGAAATATGCTAAACGAAATCCAATTATTTTGTTGTAGCAACCACCGTTGAGACCACTGAACAAATGTAACTGAGCCCATGGCTTTTGCTGTTGGGGAGCAGAAGTAGAAACTTGGGGGTTCTCTTCATTTGTGGGGAGAGACATATAACTAAATCTGGGCCCTTTGTCCTCTACCAAACTTGTGCAAGGTAACCATGGAGCAATCATAATGTTGCTTTCAGGGTGATGTAAGTAATTTCAAGTGAACAAAACTGAGTCTTGATTTTTCTATCGCTGGCCTGGTTAAGGAATGTGGGCTAGTCTCCCTGATGTCTCCCTCTCCGCAGGAACCTCTTGGTTTCAGTGAGGGAGGGATCTGGAGCAGAGATTCCTAGCCTTTTGGAGATGGCTAGGTGCGCCATAGTGGAGGAAGACGTAGTCCTATTGTAACTATGTGTGTCTTTGCCTTTTTTTTTTTTATTTTTCCGCAGAGGCTGAAGTTGGTTTGCTCACCACAGCCAGACTGGGGCCCCTTCTTAGCTCAGCACCGCGGCGAGCGTTACAAGAATATGATCGACCCCCTGGGAACCTCGTCCCTGGGACTCAAACTGCCCGTGAAGGATTTGGAACTGGGCACCCAGTGCTAGTCCAGGAGTGTGGACGGTCCGGTGTTCCTCCTGGTTGTCCTCTCTGCCTCCCTCACACTTTCCCCGGCTTTATTCCCAGTTTTCTTCTTTCTCCCCGTCCCTCGCTTCACAGCCGTGCATGAGAGTGTTCCATAGAAAAGTAGGACATAGTGTCTGTCGCATGCTATAGTGAGAGTCAAACGGACCACTGGAAGCGCTGTCTGCCTGGGTCTGTGCTATCCGTGTCAGGGAGGATTGCTCCCCTCCCCCCATCAGGTGCTCCATTCGTCCTGCAGGGGTGGGTTGACTAGGTGGGCGCTGGCGGGTGCGTGGTTTGGCAGTAGAGAAATTCTGATGTGTGTTCGCATTGCTGGGAGGAGTAGGGCATGAGGAGAAAGCAGACTTTCAGGACTGTTGGCTTGCCCTCCACACCGTCCAGCAGAGCTGGGCAAAGTCACGATCTCATTCAGAAGCCGGAAGTTCAGGTCAGGTGCTTTAGGGCAGATGGCAGTGCTGGAGACGGCTCTAGATGCAGACAAGGCTGGTAGGTGGATTTGGGCACCGCTGGGTAAGGTTTGACATGCCTATTCGTTTCTTTTATTTTGACCGAATATACCATGCAGTTAGATGTCTCATCTCTCTACACTGTAGATCTGGAGGGACTTTCCGTTCTCTTCCCTCAGTCTGTCTGTTGTCCTCCTCCCCTTCCTCCTCTCCCTCCTCCTCCTTTTCCTTCTTTGTAATAACCACATCTGGGAGTTAATTCTTTGGGTCTTTTCTTCCACCCTCTGCACAAGAAGCCATGCTCTGATTTGCATGTTGACTTTTGGACCGCTGTCCCATTTGCCACGATGTCTTCTGCACCATGGCTCAGTGTCAAATGCTGTCTCTTTGCCTCCGAATCTCTTTCTATAAGCTGTATAACCTCTGGGAAAATGAGACTTAACCCGGTTCTGTCTATATATTACCTATATATGGGGCAGGAACTCTTAAAAAATACTTTCTCAATTTTTACTCCTTTCCAAGTAACAGTAAATGCCAGTTGTGGCCATGGGGAAGTCAGAGACATCAAGAGATTGGTAGAAAGCCATTCTATTACTATTCTTCCCTGGGGCTGTACATCTTCTGAAAATCTCTGTATTTTCAGGACTTCCCGATCAAGACAGCTTAGCTAGGTAGTGAGTAAGCCAACTAAGATCATCGCTCTTGAGCCTGCATTCAAGCCAGTTCAGTTTCCGGAACTCCCTATCCACAGCATCACTGTCGTTCTCCAGTGAGAATGAGCGCCCATCTGCAGAGCCTGGCCGGGCCGTACCCTTGATCGCAGCGTCTCCCAAGCAGGCATATAGGAAACTCTTAAACTGTGGCGTGTGCTCCTGCACTATGTACATGTAGCATGTAGTGGTGCTTTCTGTCCTTATAAATACCTTAGGAATCACCACAGAGATGGCGAGTTTAGAGCAGCATAGTCTGGGCTCTTTTTATCTTTTCCTCTTACGGTATTAATATCTCAACCTAAAATCGTCTCCTCCAGGGGAGACTGGTTCAATCGTTTTCTTATTAGTTTGTCTTCATCTAACAGGGTCTCAGGCAAAGTTTTCAGTTCAGATCTTGTCTATTGAGGTGACATTTTCCTCCCGCACAACGGCGATGATGCCCCAACAGCAGGTTATAATGGATCCCTTTAAAAAGATGACTCCATTTGGGTAAAGTATCTGACGCCATCATACTGGACTTTCTCTTTCCCAGGGCAAGCGCTCACGCCACCTGCCGACAATGATGGGTACTTGGGTTTCCCAGAGTAGCCATGACAGGTTTTAAGAAAGAGACCATGGTGGGCTTTGAACTTCTGGCTTTCATGCCTTTGCTAGCAGGGTTTGCTCTCCCTCTTCCATTTTCTCTTTTCTCCCAATTTCCCAAAAAGTAGGTCTTGCTAGACTGTCACAGAGATGGAGCCTCAGGCTTGCCCTATTTTAGGAAGACGAGCTGTGGGCTCAGTTGTCTCCTATCTGCAGTCATTATGTTTCCCCCAGAAAGCCATACTGACGAGTGGCCCCATTCCTGCCCCAGAATCGCAGGGTGCTACCAACACTTTGGTGAGTAGGGAGGTCGGTCTGGAAACTCCACACAACCCCACCAGTTTTCAGGTTAAGAAAAGCACGAAGCTGCTCCTTAGCACAGACGAATTTGTGCTTGTGTTGGGATGAATGGCTTCTGGCTTCTGGTTTTCCTCTGGGCTGCGACTGGGATTGGTGCTGGATGCCAACCCAATTGCTGCTAGTTTCTGCCTCTGTGATTAAAAGGAGGGAGTGGGGGAGGCCGTGGGCACTGCCAGATGTGAACTGAGTGTTGACTTCCTGGAGACCTCATCGGTTGGGGCGACTGTACCTGGGACAGATACAGCTGTGTCTAGTAGTGGTATGTCGAGGAAACACCTAGAAGCTACCCCTGTGTACTTGTCTGTTTTGTTGTTGTTTCTTCATTTTTCTTTCCCTAGTTTTATGTAAAAACTGCTTAGAAGGACAAAGTAAGACAAAGATTCCGGCTTACCTGGACATAGCTGTCCTTGAAGTTTAGGCTTGTCCACATCAATTGCCCTGCTCGACTTCAAGGGCCTCCCTGGCAGGAGGAGTGGTGTCTGAGTAGCCTCCATTCATGCTGTACGTCAATGGCCTGCCTCCTGAGGACCTGGTCGGGATACTGAGAGCTGATATGTACCTGACTCGATGGATTGTTTCCATACTACAAAAATGCACACTTGATTGGAAGAAAAAATGAATGAAAAAAATAGAAAATGAAAATGCTGTCGTAACTGCCACCTGAGATTCTCCCTAGACACTGACGGAGACGCAACGTTGCTTAGGAAGGACTTTGGTTCCCTGTGCGCAGTGGTGGGGAGTTTTCCGTCTGTGAGATTATTTCATACCACCAACCAATAAACTTATACAGAGAAAAACAAGCCATATGTGAAAAATAGTAACCCCTTAATATCCTTAAAACAAAAAGCACCATGTATTTATTAACTATCAGTGTTGTGGTTTCTTATGCAAACTGTTGTGTAATTGTCTTGCTTACTAGAGACTTCTAATCTCCTTCAGGCTGTGTTTGTTGTGAACAAATGTGTCCAATTCTGGTCTTTCGTGGTAGTTGTTTTATCTGCCCCTATGTATTTCTTTATTGCATGATACCTGTGGTCAATGCAAAATCCTAATGACCTTGACGTCTTTGGAATTTTTTAATGTGTTTTTAATGCGTGAGAGCTGCAATTGATGTGTACTTCAGGGAACGGCACTTTAGAAAGAGTTGAACACAAGGACTTTTGCTTGGATGGGACTCGGATTTCACTATGCTGGCACAGCGCAGAGGGGGTCAGGGTTTTGTTTCTCTTCTGTTATCTATGTGTGCCTCAGCGCTTCTCAGTTCTTTTCTGTCAGCATGGGCTTCCCATGCCTTAAAGCCACACTTTGCTCTTTGTCTTCTTGGCCATGGTCATTGTACTCTTCCCAGAGGCTAGCACAGTAGTTGCTGCTGGACAAGCCACAGCAAGGTTATCCTGTCTGTGGTGTTGGGATTTGGGTCTGTGGCGTGTTTCTTTGAAGCACTGATGTGAGTGAGGGTGTTCTGTGTGGCAGGGTGACATGCAAGGTGTGGAGGCAGAGACCAGCAAGCCTGTGTCCCCTGCCTCACGATGTGTGTTATGCAGAGCTGGCCTGAGGTTTGGGAGTGAGACTTCCCGTCTTTCTCTCATTTAGCTGTGCTTGCCTAGAAGGTCCACGGTGAAATACGGTCTTGGCAGATGTTGCTGTAAACCGCCTGTCGAGAAAGGAGTTCAGATGGGTGTTCATCACCCTTGAAAAGCAAGCTGAAGTTTGATTAGCGTCTGAGGATGACACCTGACAGGTGTGTTCTATGTAGCATCACTGGGGTGATGTTTAGGTGTCAACTGGGAACTGCGGCGTTTCTCATTTGTCCGTGTTCTTTTGCACTTTATGATGGACCTATCAAAGAGCAGGTTGTGTATTAAATTATGTGCTTGGGTAATGTTCTGAACGCAGGCATCTCCTGTGGGCACTACTGTTCACCAATAAAGATGTTTCCTAGTCAGGTCCTTATATTTTTTCATCAGCTGTACATGAAGAAAATATATTATGTTACAAAATGATGCATCATATATATATATCTATCTATCGTATAGAGTGCTTATTATATATTGTGTGTTATCCATTTAAGAAGTCATTACTCTTGAGGCCCTACCTCAAATTTTGTATTTATGTGTACAAATGCAATTTATTGTATTCTATATTTGCCTATTACATACTGTTATAAATTAGAGTTTATCCTAATAATGTATGAGTCCTCGAAAACCCCAAATAAATGTCAGTGTTTAAAACACACCGCTTGCCATTGTGTTTGTTACAAACCCATTACCACCACATCTCTTCTTCAACAAATGGGCTTCAGGTGTGCCCAGGTGTGTTTTATTGTGAGAAGCCTGACACAGCTGTGAAAAATGACTCTCCTGGAAACATGAGGTATCATTGTGTTGTGTAGAAACAAATAGCATTTAAATCGCTACACTTGCAGCCATCAGAACACACCATTGTACACTGAATTATTAACTAACCCTCAAGGAAGGATGGACAGAGGGAAGGAGAGAGAGAGAGAGAGAGAGAGAGAGAGAGAGAGAGAGAGAGGCTGAACCTGAGTAGAGCTGAATAGAGAGACTGAGTTAGATATAGAGAGAGTGAGTTAGATAAATTGTGGGTAATGCAGTTATTATTTTGTCATTTTCCAATTCTATCTAACTTCATCTAGATAGTTCTGGACACATGCTAGGCTCCAGGCACCTAGATAGTTCTTGATGCATGTTAGGTTCCAGACATCTAGACAGTTCTGAATGAATGCTAGGCTCCAGGCCATGTTGGAGGAGGCCACTAGTTAGTTCCCAGCTGCTCAGCCCTGAAATAATCACACAGAAACTGTATTAATTAAAACACTGCTTGGCCCACTAGCTCTAGCTTCTTATTGGCTAACTCTTACATATTAATTTAACCCATTCCTATTAATCTGTGTATTGCCACGTGACTGTGGCTTACTGGCTGAAGTTCTGGCGTCTGTCTCTGGCAGGGCTACATGGCTTCTCTCTGACTCTGCCTCCCTTCTCCCAGCATTCAGTTTAATTCCCCCCTCCCTTGCCTACCTAAGTTCTGCCCTATCAACAGGCCAAGGCAGTGTTCTTTATTCATCAGTGGTAATCACAGCATACAGAGGGGACTCCCACATCAAGGCCAAATGAGCCTTGTAGAAAAACCATCCATGCTAAGTAAATGAACCAACAAATGTCCTTCCTCTCTACTCAAGTAGGTAGAGCCCCTGGCTCCCTGTCCGGAGACATGCAGTCCTGTGGTATGTTCTCCCCCTTCTGAGTGGCTTAACCCAGAAGCTAGGCTGCCTTCTAATGGGCAAGGTGCTCACATCCTGTCTCCATCTTTGACTTGAACATTGGATGACTGCAGGATGGCCTGGGCCAACTCTGTAGGAGACATAGAAGCACAAAGAAGATAGTGGGAGCCACACACTGAAGCATGGAGTCTGTGATTGTGAGGTTCGCCCACCTGGGAAAGGCCTGGACTGTGAGGTTCACACACCTGGGGAAGGCCTGGACTGTGAGGCTCACCCACCTGGGAAAGGCCTGGACTGTGAGGCTTACACATCTAGGGAAGGCCTGAACTGTGAGGTTCACCCACCTGGGAAAGGCCTGGACTGTGAGGCTCACACACCTGGGAAAGGCCTGTGATTG
>JABTXL010002812.1:976388-995374 GCA_025134845.1 Neodon shergylaensis
ACACACCTGGGGAAGGCCTGTGATTGTGAGGTTCACACACCTGGGGACCTCCTGGAGTGTGAGGCTCACACATACACACACCTGGGGAAGGCCTGGACTGTGAGGTTCACACACCTGGGGAAGGCATATGACCATGAGGTTCAAAGACATCCCACCTGGTGGAGAGGATTGGTCTTGGCGTCTTGAAATGGGATGTTGGCATGTGGGAGATGTAAGTGTTAGTGAGCTGCTGGGATGAACTTGCAGGTAGGTGGAAGCAGACACAATGATAGTACGAGCGTCCAACAGAAGAGTTTAAGACTACAGAAGACACAATGATAGTACGAGCGTCCAACAGAAGAGGTAACGGCTGGGCGATGGTGGCGCACGCCTTTAATCCCAGCACTCGGGAGGCAGAGGCAGGCGGATCTCTGTGAGTTCGAGATCAGCCTGGTCTACAGAGCTAGTTCCAGGACAGGCTCCAAAGCCACAGAGAAACCCTGTCTCGAAAAACAAAAACAACAACAACAACAACAAAAAAAAAAAGACTAGGTAACAGGCTTAGGGATGTCTCAGTCAGTACAGTGTTTCCATGCCAGCATGAAGATCTGCTTTGATTCCCCAGGACCCAAATGAAAAGGAATCCCAGCACTGGGGAGGTGGGGACTCACTGGTCTGCCAGCCTAGCTTACTTGGCAAACTTCAGGCCAGTGAGAACACACACACACACACACACACACACACACACACTATACATTTCTGTGCCTACACACACACACACACATACACACACACGCAGATGATGGATGGACTTTGAAGGTATCATATATGCTGATAGAAAGTGGGACTAAGGTTGAAACACCAGTTAGAACTTGATAGTGCACAGATGCTCCTCTTCAGAGCACCGAGTACGACATCTGTGGGTAGTGGACTGGTGGTTCCTGCAAGAGCCATCTTGGGATGATTATTCTTTCTTGGTTCAAGTTTTTTTTTTTTAAAAGATTTATTTATTTATTGTGTATGCATTATTCTGCCTACATGCTTGCCTGCAGACCAGAAGAGGGCACCAGATCTCATTACAGATGGTTGTAAGCCATCATGTGGTTGCTGGGAATTCAACTCAGGACCTCTGGAAGAGCAGGCGGTGCTCTTAACCACTGTTGGCTCAAAATTTTTAAACAACTGATATTAAAGGATTGTCCCTGCTTCTTCTTTTCAACAGTGAACAGGGCCATGGCCAGCTTGCTGGCTCCTGCCGCTCTCCCTGGCTGTTTCTGAACATTCTTAATCTACACATGGCCTTGAGGCAAGAGAAAGAATCAGTGGCCGCAGAGGCCACGTGCTGACACCTCACACAGCTGATCTACTCTGAAAGGTGGCCAGGGGGCTGAAAAGTGCCCTGGGATGCCTGTCTTTTCTTCTTAAGGACTGTCTGACTCTAGCCATGTGTGTTGTTACCCTGGCTTTCCTTCCCTCCTCCAGATCACACCCTTGTGATGTCCTCATCACGGGTGGGTTATGTATCTTGGCCCTTGACCTTGGGTACAAACCTGGGCTTTGTTCAGTGGCTTGTGGGCAGAGGAGGCAGTGGCTGTCTGTGTCTAGACCTTTAAGGCCTCACTGGTTTTCTTCTTGGTGCCTCTTTGGACTTTGAGAAGAAGATAACCTGGCTGTACCATGGCCTTCAAAGAGGAAGGGCAACTGGGCTAACATCACAGACCTGCTCTGGCAGGAGGGCCAGCCTGCCTCCTGCAGTGTGCATCAGAATGGCTCATCAGTAGATGATCTGAACCCTAGCCAACCTGCAGCTATGCAAGACCCAATGCTTCGTGTTGCCAACAGCATGCATAGTTGGACACTGTTAATGCTTCTGAATATTACGAGTACAAAATAAATAGATAGATAAACCCGGCAGTGTGTTTTGTGGCCATTATGCAGCAGTAGGCAGCGGATGTGTGCAGAGTAGCCTTGAGAATAGGTTCTGTCAATAGGTAAATGGAAGTGCTACGTGGAGTCCAGGCAGGCACGTTCTCTTCCACTGTGTGCTATCTGGAATGCAGATGCAATGGCTGGAGTGCTGGCAGCCAAACAGAACAAGGCTAACAGCTGCGTCTAAGAAATGATGGAAAAGAGATCTGCAAGGACCTGGGTCCCCAAGAGCTTCATAGAGCAAGTGAAATAGCCTTAAATTGTCCAGCTCTAAAATGTTTACTCAAAACAGTGGTGATTTATCTGGGAGTTTTTCCTGTTCTCTGACGCCAGATGGAATCCTTGTTAACACTACTACTTAATAAGACTACTGAGGTGGGGAAGAGGGGCCAGAGAACCACCCAGAAATGTGGAGGAGCTCACTGTCACTTTGTCAGCAAGAAGATGGTGTTTGGCTTATTGCTGTGAGTAAGAGTCTAAAAGCATTGGAGATGGCAGAATGCACCCCATAGGCTACTGTGAGAGTGTGTTGCATAAAGCCTTCTCTCATCAAAGCCATCACTCCCGTTGCCCACCCCATGGCTCTCCAATAGCTCTCCCTTGCTTTGGGTGGGCAGACCTGTTCGTGAGAGCTATATTTGACCCTTATGTTTTTACATCTCATTTTGTGGTGCTGGAGACTGAACCCAGGTCCTTGTGCCTGCTAGACAATGGCTCGATCACCGAGCTCCACCCCAGCCTTCAGTTCACACCGTGGTGAGGCAGGCAGGGTCTTTCCTACCTCAGTGTGAATTGAAAGTATGCCATTCTCCTAGTTTGCCTGCAGAACAATAGTAAGTGTGGTCCTAACATGTATAAAGGATTGTTTAAGGCCTGGAAAAGAAGGTGGGGGTGAATTCTTTGTGCACAGCCCTGGATGGCCGGCAGAGAGAACCTTTCTGGATTCAGTTTAAATGGCACAGAGCTGCTGTCCCCTGGATCCACCTCTTCTCCACTCTCTTGGCCATGGTGAGTGGTTTTCCTCAAGCACTCTGGCCTTCGAACCCACTTCCCTCTCTCCCATCCCATGCAGAGGAGGAGGCAAACCCTTGGCCCTTCTTTCTTGATGAGGTCACTTCGCTTTCTGTTCTCATTCAGCTCAGCGGGCAGATGGCTGTGGCAGGGTCGAGCCTGGAGGGAGGCCAGATGGCCAGGCCGTTCTGGCTTTCACAGAAGGCTCTGCTCTCTTAGGACTGCCCCTTGAACTAATGAGAGGACGTGTTGGTTTCCTGCTGAATTTCAGGTCTCGGGCAGGGGGTAGTGCTGTGGCTTGTGGTTGGTTTGAGGTCCCTAAAGACCTCCACAAGGAGAATGAATTCATAGGCTTCATCCAAGGACACATGGTATAGTTTAATAATGCAGTGTGTGCCTGGAGTCATCCTGCCTGAGTTTATCAGAACCATGGCTGTTTCCATGTCTATAAAATAGGTATAATAATCCCGTCTGCTAGTTAGGTTGTTTAGGGGGAACACATGAGTTAATCCATCTCAAACACTCTGAGCATGGTCCTCCTTGATCATGGACCCAGCGCTCAGAGGAGGAACAGCTTGCCCCGATCTGTTGGGCTGGATGACACCTGCTAACTCATCCACACCTTGACTGCATCCTTAGAAACCTGACCTTCACCTGAGGTTGCTGGTGTAATGAATTAGAACAGCCTCACCAGAAGCACTAAGGACTGTCTTTATCCATGGGTCTCTCTGTAGATTTTTCTACCTATTTTCCCTACTGACCCACATCCAGCTCTATTTTAAAAGTGTCTGAAGCTCTAAGACTGGCTACAGCAGCTAAATAAGAAGAAATAATTTAGGTGTGATTGAAGTTGATTGTATCCATGAGAGAAAAGGTAAGCCTTCATCAGCAGAGCCTAAATACCCACATAGGAACAGTGGCCCGGAGGATTGCACATCCATCCGACCCATCTCTGAATGCACACGCCTTTCAAGAACCGAAGGCACCTTCTCTTACCTGTGCTCCGGCTCCCGCAGGGCCCTTGGTGCCATACCTGTGGAGGAAACTTGGATGTTGCTACACCTTCCTCACTCCACCAGCAAACTGGTACTTTACTGGTGTCTGAGGGCCGTCCTAACTGAGCTGTTTGCGTCTGAGAACTTTGACTCTCAGAGATTTAGCCACTCCCAGCTCTGAAGCTTTGGCTGTGAAATCAAGGGCCGTTTGGCTGAACTATCTTTGAACCCTCTTGGGAGTATGCTGTCCCGCCCCTTCTAGTCTGTAGTAGCCCCTGCTCTTTGTAGTCTGCAGCTGCCTCTGTCTTCCCTTGTTCTTCCTGGTGTCTCCTCTGGTCTACTTTCCAGAAACAGGGAGTCTGACAGTCATATTAGATTGAGCTCTCTCTGATGGCCTCAGTTTAACTTAATCACATGTACAAAGACCCTGTTTCTACATAAGGTCTCATTCTCAGGCACCAGGGGCAGAGTGGGAGGCATACTCCAGCGTGAGATAACACTAGCCTCTCACCGCCGCCATTCAAAATATTTATTATTTATTAAAGTTTAATTATGTGCATCTCTGTGTGTGAATGCTTGTGTGAGTATGGGTGATTGTGGAGGCAGAAGAGGGTATCAGCTCCCCTGGATCTGGAGTTCCAGGCAGCTGGGCTGTCTGATGAGGGTACTGGGAACTGAACTCGGGTCCTGTGTAAGAAGCAGTGGGTGCTCTTAAGGGCTGACTTTCCAGTCCTCCGTTTTCTCTCATTTTATAAGGAAATTGATCCTTTGACCCTAACGTGAAGACATGCCAAGGCTGTTTGGACAAAGAGGATTGACTTAGGAAGGGGTGCTTTGAAATCCACAAAAGAGGTGCATAGTTTCTCAGTCTCGCATCTCCCCCATCTGTGCACTGAATTTGTATACTGACAAGGATGTCTCAGTCCTCCTCACTCTGTGGGAGCCACTGTCTCAAAGGAAGTCAATTTAGAGCAGCCGCAGAGACCAACAGGACAAGGCAGTCTGGCTGTTGCCTTGGTCATTGCCAACCATAAAAGCCACGCCGTCTATGCTGGTTCTTGTGGCAAGTGTGTTGTTGCATTCATTCAATAAGCAAATATCAAACCTCTAGACTGTGCCAGGTGCTGCTCTGGTGGAGAGACACTAAGGTGAACCAGAAAGATAAACCTCCTACTGTCAGGGCGCTTGTATTACAGCCGGAACACACAAGTAAATGTGTGGGTGATATTGTTTCCGGTAATCATACACAAGGAACGCAAACAAAGCTGAGGGCTATGGGGGTTGATGAGATACATATGGGGGGATATAGGCAGCATCTTTCCAGGGAGCCAACTTTTTTAGCAGAGATCCAAGAGTCATGTTCAAAGAGAACTGCACAAGGTTTATGGATGTAACCTTCCAGATAGGAAGAAAACAAAGCAGATATTTAGTCTGTGGGAGGAACAGCAAGAAAGCCCACCAGACTGAGCGAGGGCGCAGGGGCAGAGAGCGGTAGGAAGCTGAGTAAGGGCCTTGAGAGGCAGTCAGATTGTTAAAAAAAAAACAACACAGGGACAAGGGAATATGATTTGATAATTATCTTTACAAGATGGTGGGTTACCCCCTTTATGGCCATGCCACTATTGTACCAATGGGCACATCCTGTCTGGCAGACAGGTAGTGTAGCATGCAGGGTTCACAGCTGGGTAAGAACTGTTGGTGACAATGCTCTCCCAGTAGCCTGCGGGGTACCTTCCAGGACTGTGAAAGCTTAGCCAGCAGACGGGACACTTCCAGCTCCATTCCAGCTTGATTACTTTGTGTCCTGCCACCAAAGCATGAACTTGATACAGTTGTCTCCGCTATGGGTGACTGAATTGTGAGGGGCAAGTATGGAGACAGTGAGAGCAGCTGGGAAGAATAAGAATGGATCAGAGGGGAACACCAGGGATGCTAAGAAGACACCCCCCCCCTTTCCACATGGACTCTGCAGGATTTGATGGCTGGTATGCAGGCAGAGGGCTGTTGAGTGTAACTGTGGGCTATTTGATTGGATCACACAGTGAAGGCTAGCGCCTTCCCTGAGAAGTTAACAGGGAACATCTTTGGGCAGAGGGAGAAACCAGAAACTGAGAATCCTACTTGGTTGTGTTATAGACATCATTAAGGAAGTTTCCAAAAATAACTGGAAATACAATTTACATGCCACATGACTTGCCCAAGGTACACAATCCAATGGCTTTTTAGCATATTGTGAAGTCTCTGAGAGCCATACACCCATCAACCTTAGGACGTTTTGTGACACCCCTCCCAAAGTAAACCCTGCATTCTTTCAGCCATCATTCCCCTGATCCTCCTCCCCACTCCTTATGTAGAGGCAACTACTCGTCAACTTCCTGTCTCTATAAGTTGTTTTTCTGGAGATTTCACAGAAATGGAATATATGTCACAATATTGATTGACTTTCCTGAGGAGGAAATAAAGAGGGTGCAGAGAGGCCGAAGAAAGATTCCAAGTCTAACTTGGTGTAACAAACGGCTTTCTTTAGCATTACTTAGAGAGACAGAGGGACTCACAGGAAGTTCTACCACTGGAAAATTCCAGTCCCCAGCTACTCAGTTTTGTAGCATTTTGACCCCAGCAGATTTAACACAGACCTAGATTCAAGCTGAAAGTCTTGTGGCTGTCAGGAGCACCGTTATATGGCCACCTTCCTCCACTGGACATGCACATAGCGTATGGTCTATTCTCTGCACCTCAGAAACTCACTGGGCCTATTCTCTGCTGGCCCAACACCCCAAATCCTTACCTGAAGAGACTGGGGCACTTAGTTATCTAAAGAAGATTTATCAGCTTGTTGAGATTGAAAGACCCCAACCCTAGTCTCCAACTTAAGATGTTTTTATGATCAACTAGGCCAGGGCAACACAGGATATCTGTGGGCGGCAGAAGCAGTCTTGAGACCCATTGGTTTCAGCTGCCAAAGAGGAAAAACACCCGGTCCTTTGTGTAATCTATCAAAACCTGAGGGGGGCAGAAACCGGCTGAAACTGGCTTGATCTAGACTTGTTTTTTGTCCTGATGTTGACCCACCCCATATGTTAATTTGAATTGACCAATGATGTTGCTGTTGCTATGCTTCCCTGTTATGTAACCCCGTGACCCTATAAATACTGAGTCTCCCTCAACTATTGTTGAAGTAGGCACCTTCAACAATAAAAAATCCTCTTGCTGTTTGCATCCTTTGGCGGGGCTTATTGAGTCTGGGGGATCCTTCCCTGAACCCTAAAAATTAGGGTCTTTCAAGATTAACTCTTGTTACTGCTCATGGACGTGGAGCTGCAGAGCCTTAACAGAACATACGTCTCACTTAACTTTTGAAAATGAAGCACACTGAAACCCATCCTACAGGACCAGAACACACAGCCTTGAAGATTAGGGCTCAAAAAAATAATCTAAGCCACAGTTTCCCTTTGCTGGGTCCACTGTGACTTTGAGGTTTTCTGGGACTTTGGAAATCAATAAGAGGAGCTTGGGAAGAACAGTTCAGAGCCCCTAAAGGCTATGGAGTGGCTTTTACCACTGAAGGAGAGTTGGAAGGGGCATGGCTCTCACAGTGCAGCTTGGTATATGGTGTCCTTACTCAGGAAGCCCAGTAAGACACGGAAATCTTATTTCCTGTAAAGTGTATGGTTTTAACGTTGGTGTTAGAGGCAACACACTCCGGGAATAAGGGTCTGCTCTGGGGCCAAGTTGAAGAGTAAGTGGCTGGGGAGGCAATTTAGTTGGTAGAGTGCTTGCCCAGAATACACAAGGCTGTGGGTTCCAATCTCAGCACCACATAAACTAGGTGTGGTGGCTCAGACCTATAATCCTAGCACTTAGAAGGAGAAGGCAGGAGGATCAGGGTTCAAGGTTATCCTCAGATACATAACCAATAAAATTAAAGTTGGATATGGAGATATGGTTCAGTGATTAAAAGTCATAAATAAATGAAGAATAAATATCAGGTACACATGTCACATAGCCTGTAATTCCAGCAGCAGGGCATCCAATATCTTCTTCTGATCTCCAACACACACACACGCTCACACACGCACACTGGAGAGTGAGTTAAGCCTTGACACCATCCACTCTGTAACAGTCTAGTTAATCTGCACTGCAGAGGGCACTTTTCAAGCTGAGACTTACCATGCAGGGTCCCTTTTGTCACCTGTCCAGGGAGAGTCGTATATGGCGTAAGTGGACGATGTATATACAATGTCCTGAAAAATGGAGCGAAGGTCAGAGGGACGTACAGGCAAAACCTTGCCTCTTCAGAAGCTGTGCCACTAAGTTTGTGATCTTCACTGGTTTCCTGGGGCTAAAGGTGTGTGAAGTTAAAGCTATTGGAACACGGGGAATGTATAAACGCCAGAGAGAACCCTTGGGAGCGAAGCAGGGCTCTTTGGAGAAGTTAATCTTTTTTTCCTCTGGGATTCTGGAGAATGTATGGGTTTATGCACCTCAGAGTGGTGTTGGGAGAAGCTGGGGCCCACGGGGCTTCCAGTCACATGACACTTAACATATTGTGTAAACCAGAGGCTGTGATCTTTCAGGTCCTGTGACTACAGCAGCCCTAGATAGCCGGCAGACAGGGACCATCCTAGGGCGGTTCGGTAACAGACATTCCTAGACTGGAGACACTCCTCCTCTGCTTGTCCACTGGTCGCCAGCAAAGCCCAGCTTTTCTCTCTACAGAACGGTACTCTGGTACAGGTCCCAAAGGGGGGGGGGGAGAGACCCAGAGAACGAGGCTTGGATAAAACCTTCCAGAAAGTCACACAAGAGAGAAAGGAGGAAAAAATGGTTTAGAACTTCCCCTGTGTGGCAGCATTTGGCCTGTAGAAAGAGGCTTTGCAAAAACTCCTTAAATTTCAGCCATAGATTGCTTAAGCTCAGGGACTTGTTCCGTACCTTCCGTCTCAGCACCCTCCACCAGTACCCCTAAAAGCCAGCATTCAGTCACAGGGGCCTCTGGCCTGGGACAGACACAAAGTACAGGTGGCCCTTGGGGACTCAACCATCACCTCCTCCACCCCTCTACCTATTCCTCCCCACCCACTTGCTGGAGTGAATCCTTAGTAGTTGTTTTCCAAGGGGCTGGGAGCACTCCGTGGCCCCTCCTACATCGTGTTCCCCCAGGGAACAAAACCCACGCACGCAGGCTGGGAGGCTTCGGACCCGGCGGGAATGAACTGTGGCAACTTGTGCAGCCCGCAGCGCGGCGCAGTGGCAAAGGCGGGGGCGTGAAGCCGCCCAGCGCCAGTAGCCAGGTTCCTCGCTGCTCGTGAGCCCCACAGGCGAGAGGGATCCGCACAGGAGCCCAGGGCAACCTGCGGGAGTGGCGGAGCCCCGCGCTCCCGCCCTAGCTCAGGGGGAAGCGCAGCCGCAGCGGGGTTCAGGGCCCAAGCCCCGCGCCGCCGCCGTCCGCGGTGGGGGGGGTGGGCTGGGGGCGGGGCGGCCGGGGTTGCTTTCCCGGGCGCGATCCCTGAGCGCGGCACCCGGCGCTGCCGAGCCACCTCCCCTGCCGCCCGCCAGCAAGTTTGGCCGCTCCAAGCCCAGAGCGCCGCGGCTTTCTGAAGCATTGGTTTCTTGCTGGCGTTGGTGCACCCTGCTTGGCGGGGAGCCTCCGGAGCCATGCCGATGGATGTGATTTTAGTTTTGTGGTTCTGTGTGTGCACCGCCAGGACAGGTAAGCAAGGCTGGGCGTTAGGGTTATGGGGGAAGGTGGTGGTGGTGGTAGCGCTCTTCCGGGATGCAGAGACGTGGAACCTAGCTCTAACCGGCTAGAGAAGGGCGGCAGCGTGCCAGCACAGCTCGGGGTAACAGCGCTAGGGAAGATGCCCCCGCGAGCGTCCTCTTCCCTGGGGACGCTGCTGAGGGCATTCAGTGTGAGGGGTGCGGCCCAGTGGTTGCACCCAAGTGAGGCTAGCAACCAGCTTCCCTGTTCTGGGGAGTCAGAACCCGCTGCAGCGCGCCCAGCGAGCCTTACATCCTTGAACTTGCAGCGTTCGGTGGACGCAACTGTCCCTGAGCCGCGGAAGTCCCACCCGCAGCACAGGGAGCGCTTGTAGCTGGCGGGCGCGGCCAGGGCCCCAGGAGCCGGACGCCGCGCGGGAGAGGGCTGCGGGAGAAAACGGGACTGGCGAGCTCTTCTGTGGCTCCTACATGGCTCCCTGAGGGGAACTCCAGGAGTGTTCTCCTCTACCCCGCTCCCAGCCCAAAGGACTGGGCGAACAAACATTAGGGGGGAAATTGGACCGGTGGAGACAGCCTAAGATTTTCTTGACCCCTAAACCTTGTTTCTCTTGCTATCATCAAAGGTTGCAGGGCGGAGACCGGGATCCAAGGGACTGGCCTGATGGCCAAGTCCCCACTAGGTTCTGCCTGTGGACATGTGGTTGTGAGGACTCTTAACGCTCTCTCCCCTCTTTCCTTTTCCACAGGCTCCCCTGACCCCAAGTCCCGGGGCTTGGAAAATGTAGCCTACTTCACTGAGCTGTATGTAGTAACTGTTAGGAGACAGGGGCGGGGTTAGGTGGGGGTAGGAAGTGGACGAACAGGACCAAGAGTGGAAGGGGTAGTTCTTGGCAGCCAGACATCAGACTGCCTTAGACGACAGACTTCCATTCGCATCGCCATTCCCTTTCCCTCTGTAGCGTCTCCTTTATCGCCCTTGTTTCCCCTTCTAGAGGTTCAGTCTCAGTTCCCAGGCCAGGCAGCTGGTTTACCTTGAGAGGACCGAGACCCCACTCCCCCTTTAGTTGACTTAAAAAGTTCTCTCCGCTCTCGCTCCAGGCGCACCCCTTGGGCTGTTAGCTCCTCTCACTTCCCAGGACCTAAGTGGACTAAGGCTTTCCTATGCTTAATCCTAGAGTGATAAGGAAACATTTCTCTAGGGACAAAAGAACCTCAGAGTCTTTCCGGAACTCCCTCTGCAGCCACTACACCCAAGGCTGAGTGGAGCTCAGCACAGTTGCTTCTTGCAACCCGAACTAGCCCCAGGAAGATGAGGGCCCGACCTGCTAGTGCTGGGCTATCCTCTGGGAGGAGAAGAGTCTTGAGCAGGGCACATCCTACAGGGAAAGGGAAGACAGGGAGCAGCCTGGTGGTCATTGTCATATCTTTCCATATTATGACCCAAATGCCTACATCCTTTGTTTTTATTACTCATTTGAAAAGTTGCCAAAACCGTGTCCATGCAGGGCCAGGCTGAGTTTCCATTAGACTTATGTCGCAGAGACCCCGAGGTAGAGTCCAACCAGTGGGTGGCTTGTTAGGCACTGCATACAGAGGAGATTCTGCTCTTGACGGCTGGGGAACTTACCAGCTCTGCAGAACTGGAAAGTATTCTTGTTGGCACCTGGTGATTGGGGAGGAGAAGTGGGCTGCGAGAAGTTGGTGTTCGGGACATACATGGGAGGGGAAGGTGACTTCATGGTGATGAGAGGTGGCTGTGCACCTGACAGGCTTTGCCCAGGCCATGAGGTGAGGTGTGAGTTGTGTCTTGAAGGCTTTGGAATGATAAGGTAGGATTTAGTCCAGGCTCAAGGAAGCACTGAGCAAAGACAAGAACAACCTAAGGTTGTGACAACCCTCAAACAGTCCCCAAGGCAGGGCCAACCGTTGTGTTCCTCAGGAGTACTATCTTTCCTACATAAATTATTGGAAGAATTAAGGAAACAGAAGACATTGTCCCTTGCTTTGTATGTTTGGAGTTTCTTGTAGCTGGAGGGAGTAGCTGTGGGGAGTTTCGAAGCAACCTCTTTGATCTTGCACAGGAAGCTCCATCCCCACATCCCACATCCATCTTTAGGTTGCAAAGGCCGACTGGTGATTACTGTTTCAGGCTCCTAACAGCTGCTTGGGAGAGTTTATTTGTCAAGCGAGACAATTGTTGTCTGGGATTTTAGCAGACCTAGAGGAAGTAAACATGTGGCCCACTTAGCTGCTCCAATCTCCCCGGCACTTAATGGAAATGAGTAGATGCTATCTGACACATTTTAATTAAAGCAGGACCGCAGTGCAGAGACAGCTTCCCATGCCACAGTCTCGTAGCAGGTGCCGTGGGGGAAGCTGCTCACACCACTCTGACCCAGAGAACCTTTGGAGTACAGCGTGGAGACCAGGCGGGGTGCACCCTTCTCCAGCTCTGGGCTTTCCAGGCACACTGGAGTGGCTGGATGGGTGGACTCATAGCATAGACTCAGGAGCATCCCACAGCGACAGGTTTCCTGGAGCTTGGAAAGGCCACTACAATGAGCTCAGTGCTTAAGCCTTCCTTGCTTTCCAGTTTTTATTTTGGGGGAGGTCACTAGGGTAGAGAATGAAGGGGGTACCCAAAGCATCCACATCCCCAGGTGTTCACTCAGTGCCTCCTGCTGCCCCCCTGCTGGAAAGGAGAGACTTTCCTATTTGAAGCAATTCTTAGGTGGTTCAGCATGCGCCTGCCTCCCCATCCTCAATCCTATCAAGCAGGTGCCAGCTTGTAGAATCATTAAGTATATTCTTCGAGAACCTTGCTCTTCAAGGTATTAAGAAGGGAGCTGGTTGGTGGTGGCGCACGTCTTTAATCCCAATACTTCGGAGGCAGAGGCAGACGGATCTCTGTGAAGTCGAGGCCAGCCTGGTCTACAAGAGCTAGTTCCAGGATAGGTTCCAAAGCTACAGAGAAACCCTGTCTCGAAAAACCAAAAAAACATAAAAATAAAAAAAAAGAAGAGATCAAGTGGCCTTGCAATCCTGTCATTAGAGGAGGTTGTCACTCCTTCTGGTGTCACTTTGCTCTGCATGGACCGGAAAAGGAGCTGCTACCGTGAGGTGGATTAGATCTGAAGTGAGCCAGACCCTGGGAGCTGTGCTTGGAAGCCTCAGTCCCGGGCATCAAAGGCGACCTGAAGGGCTTTGGGCTGGAGCGCTCCTTGGCCAGGGCTGAGGAGCAGCCAGCAGTGGCCCGGCAAACAGCAGGTAGCCCAGCTAGAGTGACTTCTGAACAGCAGCTCTAGACCTCAAGTGCCTCTGCCACACCGACTGCTGCTTTCCGGGCTCCGAAGATAGCTCCTCCCCAGGAGCTTTTTATCCGGCTTAATTCTAATGCCCGCTTTTAGCCATTTGTGGAACAGCTATGTCAAAAGTAGAAAACTTTAATATAGAGTTTTCTAGGAGATGAATGGCAGGGGCTGGCTGCACGGACAGCAGACAGAAGCCTGGAAATGGAACATGGTGGATGGAGCTAGCGTCTCTTGTGATGCAAGGTTCAGGAGAGGCCACGAGGATGGCTCCTTCCTAATGGCTTTCCTGATTCCCTATGCCGTGTGCAATGTGTTATTCCATCAGCATTGGGCATTGTCCTGGAAGGGTCTAATTAAAAGCAGAGAACAGAGCTGCGTCTGGAAGCCAATTGGTTTCTCTCTCTCTCTCTCTCTCTCTCTCTCTCTCTCTCTCTCTCTCTCTCTATTTCATTTGTATGGCGGGCGTGTCTTCGTATAAAGAGCAAAATGGTTTGCAGCCAGGAAAAGGGCCACCTGAGTTTCTTCTTTAACTTCTGCAGAGTGCAGGATCAAGGCTGGAATGGTTTGAGAGTTAGTCTTATGAGAGAGACATGTGAACCAAACCCCAGCTGAGTACTGTATGTAGCCTGAAACTCTTTGTGAGGCCGTCACCTAGACCTGAGGTGTCAGGGAGGCCGCACTGTCCTGTCTACAGAGGAGGAAACTGAGGTTCTCAGGAGTGGTACTTTCCAATGATAGGACTTGCCTTTCCACAGTATGTTCTGGATCGAGGGCACGGTGTTCTCATTTGGGGATGGGGACTTGGAGACATTATTAGGGTGCTTTATCAGTTCCACAGGGTCTGCTTGGGCACTCTTTAGGTTTGTGCCATTACAGACCCCCCACCCCCCCCTAGATGGAGAGACTTGTGTATTTTCAGGCTGACCAGCTTAGTGATTATCCATTGCCACAATACAGCAAGTTACCTCAAGTTGTGACTTACAGCAACAGGTTGTGTTCAGATGCATGCAGGTGGGTCTGGTGTTGCGGTATGTAGGAGGGTCCAGCTGAATGCCCCTCCACATGTAGGCAAGTTGCCTGCCCTGTGTGTCTGCACTGTCCTCGTGGACTAGGGACCCACTCCTAAGGCTATGATCTCATCATGGTGAAGAAGTCCCACCATGCGAGCACATTCAAGTCTTTGCTTCTGTAAACATTGTTACCGAGGCCACCATAGCCAAGACAGGGTACACAGCTGAGATCAGAGCCGAGGAAGAGGTGGCCTCCATTCACTCCAGTAGAAGGAACTGTGAAGTCATACAACACGGAGAGAGGATGTGGAATGGGTTAAGATTGGAGGTCAGTTGTTCAGTCAACCATTGTGCTGGCTAGTGCATGTCAATTTGATACAACTGAGAGTTGTTTGGAAAGAGGGAACCTCAGTTGAGAAATGCCTCCCAAAGATCAGGCAGCACGCAAACAAGCCTGTAGGTGATTTTTAAAATAGGTGATCGATGAGGGAGGGGCCATCTCATTGTGGGCGAGGACAGCAGGGTGAACAAGCCATGAGGAGTAAACCAGTAAAGTAGCACACCTTCGATGACGTGTAAGCCAAAAACCCCCTTTCCTTTCCAACTAGGCTTTGGCCATGGTATTTCATCACAGCAACAGTAACCCTAACTAGGGTAATCACAGTCTGTTTAGACTTGACTCACCAGCCCTCTTGTCTTTTCATGGTCTTCCTTACTGCTCTGAGGTCATTGCTACCTCAGTGAGGACCATTTACCCCATATACCAAATACATAACCCATTCTGAATTAAGAGCCTGTCCAATGCCAGGTCCTGCAGGAGGCTGCATGGGTAACAGAGATGCTTCATTCTCTTGATGTGTGGCCAACAACACAAGTACCAACCACTTACAAAGTTCCTGGCCAGAGAAAGACAGCGGGGAAGTCCTCTGAGATCCTCTTTGATTTAATTTGTGCTGTATGGGTTCAGAACACTATAGATCAAACTGAAATATTAGTTCCTTTCCTGTCTCTTCAAGGTGATCATGGAGCGGCTGGCATCCAGGCTCCCAAGTCCTGACAGCAGGCTCGTGGGGCTGCCACTTGGGAAAGCAGAAGGGTATCTCGCCTAGTTTTACTTTGCTCCACGCAGCCCTGAGCAAAGTGAATGGAGCAGGCATGTAGCATGAGCAATAATAGCACACTGGTTTAAAGATAGACTGGCTTAAAGATAGACCCATATTGTAAATGTAAGCCATCCTCACACACCTCACAGCCCTTCAGTGTTAGCTCATTAGGAACAGAATAAGATCCACGGTCTTTGTCGCCGGTCACAAGGTCTTTTGTAATCTGGCCCTTGCACTCCCTGGTCGGCACTGTCAACTGAGAAGAGAGTCACCTGCAAAGAGAATCTTCATAATTATTTTTAAATATTTACTTATTGTGTATGTGGACTGAGGCTGTGGGGAGATGCTGGCCATGGCACAAGTTTGGAGGTCAGATGGCAGCTTGTGGGAGTTGGTTCTTTCTTTCCACTATGTGGGTCATGAGGCTTGAACTCAGGAACTTAGGCTTGTTGGCAGATGCCCTTACCCACCGGCTCAATTCATGGACCTTGAAGGGAGAGATTTATTGAGTAATTTTCTTCATCAGGTTGGTCTATGAGGGATCATCTTGGTTGTTAAGTGATGCTGGAGGGTCCAGCCCACTCTGGGTAGCACTGTTCCCTGGGTAGGAGGCCTGGGCTGTTTAATAAAGCTAGCTATGCATGAGCCTGTAGGGTGCCAACAAGTGAGCCAGCAAGCAGGTTCCCCTATGGTTTCCTGCCCTGATTTCCCTCAATGATGGATTGTGAATAATGTTTTATCATATCAATGGAGAGAAAAGGAGAACACCTGCCTTTGATCTCTTTCTGCCTGTACCCATCCTGCTATAGCCCAGCCTATCCCTGTTTCTAGAACAGTCCATGGTGTTCCCGGCTTGCCCTCACTGTGTTCTTCAGGTGGGCATGCTTTTCCTCAGGCTTTGGCCAGGCCCCATTGCCCTGTTGAATTGTTTTCGATTCCAATACTTTCTGTATTTATTGCCAAACTAGCCTTATTGTTTCCTCCCTCTCGGGAACAAAAGCTGCATGAGAATGTTCTTAGTCCATAACATGTAGGATACCCAGTATGCTCTGCAGGCGGCCAGTGCTCAAACTGCTGATAAGTGAATGCGCACAATGATGAGAGAGCTATCTTTGCGTCATGAGGTTTTGTAACTGGCTGCATCTCAGGACGAAATTCTCACTCTGAGCTTGGAAGATGGGGCTCTTTAGGGGGGGAGCCTGACAAAAATCAAGAAGGGAGTCAAATGCACCCCGCCTTTGAATTAACCTAGTTGCTATCTTGACAATGATGGGTTTCAACTCCAAAGCACCCTTCCTGATTCTGCTTTCTAGTAGGAAAAGGGGAAGGGAAAGGCGCATTTCCTTCCCCTAATCTATGTCGTCAGGAGGAGTAGGAGAAGGACAGGCGGGACTGTGGGGGTTTAGGAGGTCCTGATGAATATTCACTGAGTCTCTGTGGGACAAATTGGGTGCATGCTCTCTGCATCCCGCCTGGGTGACTGCATTGCCATCAGAGGGGAGTTGACAGCTGTTGCTGATTAAAACATTTCCAACTGCGCAATCAGAACCCACCATTGAGATGCTAAGTGCAGCTAAGCAGAGTCTTCATGAATGGCTTCAAACAACGGGGCCCTCCGAGTGATCTGTAGCCTTATTAATATATGTAATTGGAAATCACTTTGCAATCATGAATGAGTCATTCCACAGAACACTCCCTGGGTAAGAGACACCCTCGGGGATCCGCCATTCCCAGACAAGGGGATTCAGGCATATTTCTTCCCTAGTAAGAGGTGTCAGGGCGTCTAAGTTTCTATCTCGGAATCCTTGGAGGGGCATATGTGCCTGCTAGTCTGAGCATTGCCCTTTGCTGCCACCATTCTCCAGGAGGGCCAGTTTCCTTCTCCACTGTGTGCTGCAGGGGGTGGTTCCTGGGTGATAGGAATTGCTCTGTGTGGGGTTTGTTGTTTGAGTCTGAGGCAGGTTGTTTAGCACCACAGTCCTCACCCACACCCCATCCTCACATATAAAAAGTCTAGGGACCCAAACTTTCTTCACAATTTATCAGACAACAAAACTGTCCTGGGTTGAATTCATTTGGTGACAAAATGTGACCTAAAGGGATGCTGGGCTAATCAAGTCAATTAGGAGAAAGCATCGTACTTCTTCAATCTAGAAATACCATAGATTGTGATCGTGGGGCCCTGACCCAGCCTTTGCTGAGGATGTTACATAAAACAGCAGGTGCCCCGAGCATGTTTCCTTCTCCACTTGTGGTACATTCTGAATTCTGAAAATTATTTGGCTCCAGGAGTTTGAGTGTGGGGTTAGCCATCTATAACAGAGTGGATTGCGGGAGGGTACGAAGAAACTGAGCCTTCAGAGGGAGTATAGGGCAGAGTTGCTTTCCTGTCCTCCCTGGGGCGACTCCCCAGCCCTGCTAACTGCCTTCGATGAATCCCAGCCACATCGCTCCTCTGTAATCTGCTCTGTGTGGATGGCAGCCTGTATTCTGTCTGCTAACCCTACATGGTCTGTTTCTTCCCAGTGCTGGGCTTCGGGATGGACCCTGACCTTCAGATGGACATTATCACAGAACTCGACCTTGTGAACACGACCCTGGGGGTCACTCAAGTGGCTGGACTACACAATGCCAGCAAAGCATTTCTATTTCAAGGTAAAAAATTTTTTATCCTTCTTTGCATGGGGTGGGGGTGGGGGTGGGGGAGGAGGAGTCTGGGGATGTGCTCTCCTTCCTGCGTTTGGGGATCCCCTTTGTTGCTTTTCTCGTGTTCTTCTCCTGAAGTGTGTGATTAACGGGGTGTTCTGAGAGTGGGGCGAGGCATGAGGGGGTATGGTGGAAAGATACGCGATCCGACAGCGAAATGTTCCCCCCAGGACTGTGGTGGAAGGACCCATATGGAACGGTGTTGGTGTTGCAGAACTTTGAAGGCTGCTGATCAGTCGCGCTTTGCTTAGGGATCGTTTTTTGTCCTGATAGTTTCTGTCTTTGCTTGTACCTGTACCTGTGCCTGTCTTACCTGCGCGAAGAGCTTGCCTGTGGCTACATTCTCTTTGGGTGCAGCTTCCTCAGCTCTGCTTGCTATACACATCTGACAAGCCTCTGTAAAGCCAAGAGAGAGTAGTGCCGCAAAGCAGGGGCCCTGGAGCCCCGGTGACTGGAACCGCCTTCCAACTTTGTTACTGTTGCTGGTGGGACTTAGCTTCTCTGTGTCTTCGTATCCTCACCTAAGTGACAGATTCCTGCAGCACCTCCCTAATGGGGCCTCTGCAACAATGCCTGATATGTGTGTGTGTGTATGTTATATATATACATACATACATATATATATAACGTATACACATGCACATATATATAGTGAACAATGCATTACAGCATGCCAACAATAAAAAAGATACATGTAGTCCCTGCCCTGCCCTAAAATATAAGTTAGAAAACAGCAAACTCCAGAAATTGTTGTTGAATTGCAGCACCTTTACTTAACCACAGAGCAGATGTATATAGACTGTCAATTAAGAGTAATGCAGGCAGGTTTGATTCAGTTTGGGTGGGAGACAGTGGTCACCAGAGAAAGGTCACCTTGAAAATGGGCCAGGTCAGCTAGGACTTGGAAGCTGAAAGGACGGTCTGGGGTGGGGAGAGGTGGAAGTCTGATCTCTATGGGTGGAAGAGGTTATATGTAGAAAGGCCTTTAACAGAAGCCAATGGAAAGAGGTACAGCATAGCTGGAGGGTGGTGAGAGGCTGGAGAAGTAGGCACTGCTGTTTGCAGTCAGGGTGATATTTTGAAGGTGGCATGGGTTTGAGTATTCTGGTATTTGTGCAGTGTGCATTCAGGTGGGAGGGAGGCTGTGTGTGGAGTATTAGTTAAAGATGTGTTGCTTTCTTTCTTTCTTTCTTTCTTTCTTTCTTTCTTTCTTTCTTTCTT
>JABTXL010002812.1:995384-1013176 GCA_025134845.1 Neodon shergylaensis
CTTTCTTTCTTTCTTTCTTTCTTTCTTTCTTTCTTTCTTTCTTTCTTTCTTTCTTTCTTAAGATTTCTGTTTCTTCCCCGCCACCGCCTCCCATTTCCCTCCCCCTCCTCCAATCAAGTCCCCCTCCCTCGTCAGCCCAAAGAGCAAAGGACCAAGGACCACCCACCTCCATCCAGGTCTAGTAAGGTGAGCATCCAAACTGCCTAGGCTCCCACAAAGCCAGTACGTGCAGTAGGATCAAAAACCCATTGCCATTGTTCTTGGTTTCTCAGTAGTCCTCATTGTTCGCTATGTTCAGCGAGTCTGGTTTTATCCCAGGCTTTTTCAGACCCAGGCCAGCTGGCCTTGGTGAGTTCCCGATAGAACATCCCCATTCTCTCAGTGTGTGGGTGCACCCCTCGCGGTCCTCAGTTCCTTGTTCGTGCTCTCTCTCCTTCTGCTTCTGATTTGGACCTTGAGATTTCTGTCCGGTGCTCCATTTGTTTAACTCTGTGAAGCTGTGTTACTTGACCTGTCTAAAACACCTGATTGGTCTAATAAAGAGCTGAACAGCCAATAGAAAAAGGACAAGTGGGGAAGGCAGAGAGAATAAATAGAGAGAGAAGAAAAGAGCGAGAAAAGGAGGAGAGGAGTATGACGGGACCCAGTCACCTAGCCACACAGCCAGACACGGAGTAAGAAGCAAAGAAAAGATATACAGAAACAGAGAAAGGTGAAAGCCCAGAGGCAAAAGTTAGATGGGATAATTTAAGAAAATCTGGCTAGAAATGAGCCAAGCTAAAGCCAGGCATTCATAAGAAAGAATAAGTCTCCATGTGGGATTCATTTGGGAGCTGGGTGATGCCACCCACCCCTGCCTCCAAAAGAGCAAAGAGGAAGAGTAAGAAAATTCAACAACCAGCTACAGCTGTGTGCTTGTTAGCGGTTGTACTTTCATCTCAGTGAGCTGGGACCATTGTAGAGGTTAAAGTCGGAGAGTACTCATCAGATATGGGAGGAAGGTGGCTCAGCATCTCCCTGTGGAAATGCCTGTATTCTTCCAACACACCTTCCTCGGAAGACAACTGTGCTGGATTTTCATGGCTGTGACTGGTATAGACATCTTGAAGCAGGAAAGATTTATTTATCTCGGCTCACGGTTTTAGAAGGTTTTGTCCGTCAGACCAGGGAAGCGAGGGTGGAACAGCCCACATCGTGGCTGCCAGGAAGCAGAGAGTAAGCCAGGAAAGAGTGAGGATTAATATATTTTCAAGGCTGCACCTAGTAGTGGCCCACTTTCTCTAGCCAGGCTCCACTTCCCAAAGTTTCTATAGCTTTCCCAGATTACACCACCAGATGGGGAGCATGGGTTTAAAACATGAGCCCTTCGGGAAACATTTCATATTCAACACAAATAACAAAACTGTTATTTTAGAATTGCTGGACTAATATTATGGGATATGATTTAAGATATTTGTCGTGTGGATAAGTAACATCTGTTAGGAAAACATAGCAAATCTACAGATGTACAATTTCTTAGACATTTTGTGAACTATGTAAGCAGGTGTGGCTCATAGGACACAGGCAGGGGTTATGTGCTTTGTTCTTTGCCTCCTGGAAAGCGAGATTTCCTGCCATTCACTCTCTGCTAAGAAAACCTGGGTGCTCTGTGAGCTTCACGAGGGCACGGTTCCTGCTTGCCTAGATAGTTCTAGATCCTCAAGCTCGCTATTGCGCGTGGTATATAGTAAGAGATTCACGGGCCTTTTGAGTTTACTTAGAACCCTCTGCTCAGTGTACCTGAGAAGAGGCTTTTGCTTGCTCTCCTGGTCATTCATTCAACCATGGAGCCCTGGGCTGGGTTTGCCTCTGGGATATCTTCCAGGTGTGGATTTTCAGCTTCATTGGTGGGAAGAGAAACTCAACTTTGGGAATTGGATGAGATATTTCCCTACGCCCTGAGCTCTTGTGATACCATGATTACCTGGATAGCCCAGGATGCTCCCTTACATCCAGCCAGTGTGTCTTGTGCCTGTAAAGGTTCCTTTATCACCTAAGGTGGCGGTGTTGGTGATTAGTTCCTGGGCCTCTTTGGAGAAGCATTATGTTGCAAACTGTATCCTCTACCCCCAAAGATTCATGTCTATTAGGTCTGTCCTACATGCAAATTACAACTATCTCGTTTCTATCCTTCAGCAGTCTTTATTATTAAATTAATTAATTAATCAATTAATTAATCAAGACAGGTATTCTCTGTGTAGCCCTAGACGTCCTGGAACTCACTCTGTAGACCAGGTTGGCCTCGGACGCACACCTGCCTCTGCCTCCCAAGTGCTGGGATTAAAGATTGGCACCACCACTGCCTGGCCCAATCTTAATGCTTAAAGCCTCAGCTCAAAGCTCCAAATCTGCCTTAGTCTTACTTGCAAAGAATCCTAAATCTCACTCTTGAGTAATTTAGATCAGATGTGATGAGACCACACTTGGGATGGAATTTCCCTCCATCTGAAGGTCTGTGGAACTGGAAAAGAAAGCCAGCCATTTCCAAAAGAGAAGGAATAACAGTTACAGACATACCTGTTTAAAAGGGGAAGGAATAAAGAGGCTGCCATTCCCCAATGGCTCCAACTCCAATGCCCAGCAGCACCAACTTTACTGAGTTTCAAAGCTTTAGGAGAACCTCTGCTACCTGTCTGTGGCCCAGCCCTCTGGGACATCTTTCCTTTCGCATGAAGGAGAGCATGTATCTGCAACAGTCTATCAGCCTGTTTCCTGTTGGTAGAGTTTGGGGGGGCGGTCTTGTGAGCCCTTATTTATTTTGTTCCTTTATGTTTTTTTTTTCAGTTCAAGTTGGTGATGTTTCTGCCAGTATAAAATTCTCAGCAATATTTTAAACTTTATTTTTTTATTATCTTTAACATCATCTTCTCTGCGTGTTTGTGTGTACATGTGTGTTCATATGCACATGAATGTGGAGGTCAGAGGTCCATGTCAAGAGTCTTCCTTTATGATGCTCCACTAATTCTTTTTGAGTGGGGGTCTCTACCTGAGCCCAGAGTTCACACACTGGCTATACTTCCTGGAGCCCAGAGCTCACCGATTAGCTATACTTGCTGGAGCCCAGAGCTCACTGATTGGCTATACTGGCTGACGAGTGAGCTACAGAGATCCACACCCCCTTCCCTGCCTTTCTTAGGTCTGTGGTTACAGATATGCACGGCCTAGCTGGCTTTCTACAGTGCTACTGGGGTTCTGAATGCAGGTACCCATGCTTGCGTGGCATACTCTTTACTGGCTGAGCCATCTCTCTAGTCCTGATTTTTAATTTTTTTTTTTGATTTTTCGAGACAGGGTTTCTCCGCAGCTTTTGGTTCCTGTCCTGGAACTCGAACTCACAGAGATCCACCTGCCTCTGCCTCCCGAGTGCTGGGATTAAAGGCGTGCGCCACCACCGCCTGGCCTGATTTTTAAATTTTGAAGCAAGGTTTCACTATGCAACCGAGGCAGGCCCAGAACTTGAGATCTTCCCGCCTCAGTTTCCTAAGTGTTGGAATCACAGACACATGCTACCACACACAGCTTTGGGAATATTTTGATAAACGGTAGTTGAACACAGCACAACTATGTACAGAGCTGCATTTCGGCACTCGTGTCCAGCATATGAAGATCAGATCAGGCTCATTGCATGGCCATCACATCAGCCATCTATTGCTATTCTGTTCTGGAAACATTCAAAATCTCTTCTACTAGTTATTTTGTAGTATTTAATATTTCCAATCATGGTTATCCTACTTTCTGCAGAACGTTAGAAGTCACTCTGCCTAACCAAATGCATTCACCGCTGGGTCCTTAGTCTTCTCCCGTCTCTCCCTAGGCTCTGGGAAGTACTTTTCATGCTCTGTTCTGTAGGATCAGTTCCTCAGTTTTCATAGAATGCTGAACTTGCTGTATTTATCTTTTTGTTACCGACTTATTTCACTTAACACGTGTCTTGGAGATCAAGCTATGCTACTACATGTAACAGAATAGCAGCATCAATATTCTGTTGTATGTGTATGTGTATATACACACATGTATGTGTGATTGTTTTTCCACCCATTAATCTACTGATGGACACTTAGGTGGGCTGTGTTAATCTATTGTTGGACACCTAGGTGGGCTGCATTCATCTATTGATGGACATCTAGGTGGACTGTGTTAATCTATTGATGGACCACTAGGTGGGCTGCATTCATCTATTGATGGACACCTAGGTGGGCCGTCTGTCCTAAGTGCTGTGAGTGTGAGTGTCTGAGCCTGTGAGTGGGGACGCTTCCAGATGTGTGATTGCCAGGGCCCATTTTAGTGATCTTTCTTTCCTTCTGTGTTTGAGATAAGGTATTGCTGTGTGAGTCAGTCTGCTTCCAGGGTCTTCTGAGTGACCCTCCTGACCCAGCCTCTGGAGCAAGTGGACTCCAAATCTTCCCTCTACAATGGCTGTAGCAATTTATATTTCTATACAACATATGAGAACTTCCTTGGAAGGATTTTTTTTTGTCTTTTGGTAATAATTAGTGATTTGGGGCTTCTTTTCATACACTTGACTACATAGCTTCTTTTGATAAATGTTTATTGGAGTCTTTGGTCCACCTTTTAAAAATTGGTTTCTGTTATTTTTTTTGGCTGTGAGTATTTGAGTTGCCTTTCTGTTGAGTGTATAAACCCCTATTGACTAGTTCTCAAATACTCACCTCATTCTGACTGTTCTCTTTCTTCGGTGGCTGTCATGGGGAGAGGATCCACTGATGGCCGCTTTCGCCTTTGCTGCCTTTACTGTTGAGCTGCTGACCAAGACATCCTTGTCTGATTCAGTGTCCCAAAGGTCACCTCTCTTTTCCTCTAGCAGCTTCCAGTTTACATCTTCCAGTTAATTCTTCGATCAACCTTGATTTGATTTTCATATTTAATGAGAGCCAGGGGTTTCTTTTTTCTTTCTTTTATCCTCACCTTTTCTCTGCCCCCTTCCCCCTTCTTTTTCTGGCTTCCAGTTTTCCCAGCATCACTTACTGAGGAAACATTCCTTTCCCTAACGTGTGCTCTTTCTGCCTTTGTTGAGAGTCGGTTACTGAGGAAACCTGGGTTTATTTCTGAGTGCTATATTCTGTATTTTTTATTCAGGTGTCTGTTTTTATGCCAAATATCATGCTGTTTTAGTTAATATAGATTCTTAGTATGTCTAAAAATCTCAGGATTCTTTAAGGTCTCCTGTCTGTGAGATAGGAGTCTCTTCCACACATCTTCCTACCTCTAGTTCCATCACCCAGATGGCTGAGGTGGTCCAGGAATGCCCCTCGATCTTGTCAAAGAGATCTCTGGGCGATGAACTTTTCTGATCTTTTAACCCTTTAAAGAAACTACCAAAAACTGTCCCATAACACTGTGCCTCCCCTCCAAAGTGATCTTCCCCAAAAGATGGCCTTGTGTTGTTGTCTTCTGTGAAGGAGATGGGCCGAGAGTTCCCAGTTCATTCCTCTTGGCTTAGCAGTTCTTGCCTCGACCTCCCTCTTGCTTCTGACATTCCACGCAAGCAGCAGGAATACAGATCACCTCTGCAATCCCTTCAGCTACTCATCCCCACTCACCGTTGGCAGGAGTCCTTTCCAGGTCACGGCCAGGCGGAACTCACTCTGCCTTTCGGCTGCCATCTGAAGACTCCCTGTTTTCTGGTCGGCCATGCACTCCTCATTCTCAGCCTCCGGCAGTAGCAGCAGCCTTTGAAGGCTCACAGTGGTACATATAGTCGTACATGCTTAACAACAATTAAATATTCTCCGAGGCAGGCAGGCTCTCTCCTGTGTTCTCCACTTTCTTCTCAGAGTTTCTATTAACAGTCTGCGGGAGGCGTTTTCCCACTACACTCTTCTTCTTGACTGTTCCTATTACCCAAGCCAAAGCCTTTTCCTGAAGGCGTAAGTCACGAACAATACCACACCAGTTTCTAATTATTATTATTAGGATTGTATTTATTTAAAAGGGAAAAAACTTACAGATCACGGTCCCAGCCCTCTGCGCAACCAGGAAAGGAGTCTAGTCGCCGGCGGAGCAGGAAGTCAAGAGAGCGAACGGAGGGAAGTAGTAACTTTATGAAAGGGGGGGAGGCCACGCCCCCATGGGCTGGTATCTTAGCAGCTATTGGCTGGAGGAGCGGAAGGACCTCCCGCAGCATTTCCCAGATGCTTAGCTGTTGGCTGCAGCAGTACCCCAGTTTCAGACGCACATAATCGGTGCCAGGAAGCCACAGCCATGCGGCGACACACAGATTACTAGAAATGGGTTAAATTGAGAAGTAAGAGTTAGCCAATAAGAAGCTAGAGCTAATGGGCCAAGCAGTGGTTTAATTAATACAGTCCCTGTGTGGTTATTTCGGGGCTTAGCGGCCAGGACAAACGAGTGGCCTCCTGACAACACTGTGCTATTTATTTGCTGCCACTCTAACAAATGACCACAAATTTAGTTTCTTCAGCATGGAATTATCTTAGAGTTCTGAAGGCCATGATTTTATGACCTTTCCTGGGCTGATGCTGGGGTACTGGAGAGCTGTGCCCTTCCTGGATAACCAAGCCTTTCCCACATTCCATAGCTATCACCCTCCTGGACTCGATACACTGCTCCAGCGGGCGTGTCTGTTGTTGTATCAGCCTCTCTCTCTCTCTCTCTCTCTCTCTCTCTCTCTCTCTCTCTCTCTTTCTGTCTTCTTGGGCATTTCTCTTCCCTCCCTCTCTCTCCTCTGCCAGGACTTTGACGATCCCACGGAAATCACTCAGATGCACCATATCCAACAATGGCCTTATTTCAAGACTGATAAAATAATCATATATTGAGACTTTCCCCTGTCAGCAGGGTGGCTTATTTACCTGGTGAGGGCAGTGTGGACATCTTTGGGAAGAGGCTGTACTGACTGCTCATTGCTGGGTAGAAATGTGGGCGCCAGTGTTCTGAGTAGCTCATCTGAATCTCCCTCTGTGGCGAGAACAGTTCAGTAGAAATATGCAGTCAGGGTACCTCATGTTTCAGAGGAGCCACGTCAGAAGGGTAAAAAGCAGCAAGTAAAATCAAACATGTGTTTCACGGTGTTCTCTTTTCAGCATACGGCTGACGTGAAGTCACTACTAAGATGTTTTACGTTTTGTTAACTAACTCTTCGAAATTAGGACATCATCTTTGGATGCTAAGTTTTCACCTGAAATAATCAATATGTATTAGACTTTATAAAATTTAAACCCCCAGACCAGATTTAATAGTTTATTCCATTCAAATATTAGATCAGCACTTAGCCATCTCTATTGAGGTGTGATTGACAGGATAAATAAACTATGCATATTCAAGTAGGATGATGCTGTTCTGATGTTGAGTACACCTGTGAAACCATCCCACAATTAAGACATCATCTCTGTATCCCAATCACCCCTCATCTCTATCTCCAGAACCTGCTGTTCTGCTACCATTATAGATTAATTTACATCTGTCTAGAACTTTCCACAAATAGAATCTTACGGTATGTAGATTTCTGGTCTGAATTTCTCACAGTCATTACAGTTATTTTGAGTTATGGTTTTAAGGTACTTTCCCTAGGTTTTCCCTTTTGTTATGGGCTGGTTTTATGTCAACTTAACATAGGCTAGTCATTTGGGAAGAAGGACTCTCGGTTGAGAAAATGTCACCATAAGATTTGCCTGTAGGCAAGTATGTAGCGCATTTTCTTGATTAAGGATTGATTTGGGAGCACCCAAGTCACTAGGAGTGTTGGCTCCCCTAGACTGGTGATCCTGGGCTATAGAAGACGGCAGGTTAAGCTGTGGGAAGTAAGTCAGTAAGCATCACTGATTTTCCTGAATGGTAGACTAAATGCTTCATATAAAATAAAGCCCTTTTCTCCTCAAATTGCTTTCTGTTGTGGTCTTTATCACTGTAATAGAAAAGTAACTGAGACATTATTTATTAATTTATTCCATAAAGATTTATTTTTATTTTACATGTGTGAATGTTTGCCCACATGTGTATCTGTGCACCATCTGCGTGCAGTTCCTCCAGTGACCAGAAGAGGGTGGTGGAGTCTCTGGCGTTTACAGGTGGTTGTGAAGCATCGTTTGGATGCAGAATCTTCTGGAAGAGCAGCCAGTGCTCTTAGTTGCTGCACCATCTTTGCAGGCCCCATTCTTACTATTTTCATTCAACCAGCCAATCATTTAAATCAATTCAAGAAAAAGGTCTATCTTCTGTTTATCCTTGTCCGCGTGGTTACTATTTTCTCTATTTTGTATCCCGTGTGTAAATTTCTGCTTTTAACGTTTCTTAGAATGCAGACCTCCTGGTGCTGAGTTCCTCTGGATTTTATAAGTCTGAGACATTCTTTATGTTTCCTTCAGATTTGAAATACGTTGTTGCCGAGCATAAACCTCTGGGTTGTCAGGTTGTTTTTTCTCATTCTTATTCAGGCTGTTCCCAGCGCAAATCTGCTGTGTCACCGGGCTTCTCCTATGGATAATGTTCCTCTCTTCCATTGCTTCCCAAGCATTTCTTGTTACTACCAATTTTAAACATTTTGTTTATGATGTATAGTACTGTAAGCATTACCATATTTCTTCTGTATGGGACTGATTGAGTTTCAGCAAATCTAAAAACTATAGCCATTTTGTCTTCAGAGATCTTTTATTGTTTTTTTCTTTCAACTCCCCCAAGACACACCCCAACTTGCTTACGCAACCAACTGTGTGTCCTCTTTTAGTTTTCTTAACGCCATCAAGTCCAATTTGTGCTGCTCATATGTTTCTTGCTGTGTGTGCATCCACTGGAGTGTGGTCAACCTACTGGCTGTCAAACCCTTAAAGAAACTACCTCCTCCAGCAGCTGTGTGGTGGGACTGCATGCCTCCCTCCCTTTCCAAGCTGGGGTTTTGTCTGTCTTGAACATGTGCAGGTCCAGCAAGCCCCTGTGCAGGTCCAGTGAGTCCCGAGCCCTGCCTGTCTCTGTTCCCCTCCCCATGGCCAGGGAGGTGTAGCAGCACACAATTCCATTCCAGCCTTTAGCTTGGGTGCTGGTGGCCCAATCTCAGGTGATCATGCACAGCAAACACTATGCTTAGAGTTACCTTCCCAGCTCCTGGATCAGTTTTGACTTGTTATCTTTTCTCTGTATTGCCCCTGCCTTGCATGCCTACACCATTTTTTTTGATTGAGTGTTAGCCATTGTGAAACTTACTTTTTGGATACTGGTTATTGTTATTTTCTTATAAACATTCTTGAGTCGTGTTCTAGAATGCAGTTGAACTACTGGGGAACAGTTCAGCCTTTAGATCCCACTTTTGGGGCTGCTCCGAATGGCCCCGAGGAGCACGCATTCAGTGCTGAGCTCTTCTCTCTCGTCATGCTCCACCCAGTGCTCAAGCAATGGCGGGGTGGTTCTCCCGGGCTGCTGGAAGTGCACACTCTGCTTATGAGTTTGCTGGGTGCCTCACGGGTGGGTGCTTTTCTCTGAGCAATATTCTTACATGTGTCAACCCACCAGTACCCATATCTTAGGGGAGTTCTTTGCTCTCTCTCTGCTACAGTTATCTCTTATACCTTGTCCCCACAAACCTAGATTCCTCACCCTCCCCAGATTCTGATCTTCCTGTCTGATAGTTCTGGGCTCCTTTCCCAGGGCAGCAGCCTGGGTGCTTTCTCAGTATCTCTCATCTCTCCTGTATCTCAAGGATGGTGCCACCTTCCATAGAGTGACATCCAGTATCACAAAACCTCCTATTTCACCAAATGCTCAATTTCAAATGAGTTAAAATGATGGAAAGTTAAAATTCACTTTGTCATCCTGGCAGCCGTATTTCGTCTGTCGTGTGTACCTAGAGCTAATGTGATGAGACAGAGCAGGTCTAGCTTGCTACTGTGTCCTTACACTTCATTTTATTTTATTTTTTTTTTATTTTTTGTTTTTTTCGAGACAGGGTTTCTCTGTGGTTTTGGAGCCTGTCCTGGAACTAGCTCTTGTAGACCAGGCTGGTCTCGAACTCACAGAGATCCGCCTACCTCTGCCTCCCGAGTGCTGGGATTAAAGGCGTGCGCCACCACCGCCCGGCTTGTCCTTACACTTTAAAGTGGTAGGTCTAGCTTTGTGTGTGTGTGTGTGTCTATGCATGTGTGCATTTGTGTGTGTAGTATGAATGTGTGTATGCATGTATTTGCGTAAGTGTATATATGTGTGTATGTGTGCCTGTATCTATGTGTACGTTTGTATGTGGTGCATGAATGGGTATGAATGTGTGTGCATGTGTGTATGTATTTTCATGTGTTTGTGTATATGTGTGTGCATGCATGTATGTGTGCGTGTGCATGTGTGAGTGTAGTGGGAATCATCAATCTTGTACATTACTAATTCTAGATCTTTGCAGATGTGGATCAAGGAAGTAGGAAAACAAGGTTGTGAAGGGATAGAGGATAAGGTTGGCCCCTCATGTCTGCTTTGCCTACGTGAGGTTGTTGCTGCTATGCCAGGAAGCTCCTCAAGGCGGTTCTTTGTTGTTGCTGTTGTTAAAATATATTTTATTAATTTTTGAGGCTTTCATATATGTATACACAATATATTTTGATTATTTTATTCCCCCACCTCTTACCCTAATTCATTCCAGATCCATCCTTCATATCCCAACTTCGTATCATTTCCAAATAACCCGCTGTATCTGATTTGTGTTGCTCTTTTATTCACTAGAGGGGGTCCTCCGCTAGAGTGTGGTACACCTACCTAGGACCACAGCCCTAAAGAAAACTGACTCTCCCTCCCGCAGAATCCATCAATTGTCAATAGCTCCTCAGTTAGGGGGTGGGACTCGTGAGTCCCTCCCCCCACCAGTATTGGAATGCTGACTGGCTTGATCTTGTTCACATCTTGTCTTGTGCAGGCGATGACAGCTGCTCTGTCATTGTGTTCGGGAGACACCATTTTGCCTTACGTGAAGGTTTTTACTGAAAAGAAAATGTTTCTTACTCTTGGTTTGAATTATTGTCATATAAATGTTGCAGAGGATTTTGAGGTTTTGAAAATTAAAGAAGATACTTTGATTTTGACTGGGTTAGCGACATGCTATTGAGGCTGTTCTTAAGAGTGTCAGTAGGGGTGTCTCTCAGTGTCCTCCCCCTCAGTTTTTAATGCCTGGAAGATGGCATGTGCAAACACCACAAGACAAGTACGTCCAAAGACTGAAGTATAAAACAGGAGTTCATCATTCTCTCCTTGGCCTATCCCTACCACTTCTCATCTCTCACCATCCCGTGCACAGCTATGAGTGTGTGTGCATGTGGGGAGAGAAGGCATTGGGTCAGAGCTGACCTGTTAGTAGTGTGTTGTAAAAGGAGCGGTGGGCCCTCTGTCCGACTCCTGGCCACCTGGCTAGCTTATACCCCGAAATAACAACAAACAAATTATATTCATTTAAACACTTCCTGGCCCATTAGTTCTAGCCTCTTCTTGGCTAACTCTCACATCTTTGTTTAATCCATCTCCATTAATGTGTATCGCCACTTGACCGTGGCTTACCGGCATGAGTCTAACCAGCGTCCATCTCGGAGAGGAGAGCCATGGCATCTGCCACACTACCTTCTTCCTCCCAGAAATTGGTTGTGTCTACCACACTTATCTAAGGGCTGCCCTATCAAAAGGCCTAGACAGTTTCTTTATTTGACCAATGAAAGCAACACATAGAAAGAAGTCCCTCCTACACCAGTAGTGTTGGTGAAATCCAGTAGAAAGCTCTCTGGTTGCTACCTCCTTTAGTGCTGATTTTGCACCCTGATAGGATTAACTTTCTGCGTCCCCCCTCGTCACCACTGTCTGTGCAATGAATTGAATTAGCAAGAGTTTTATTGGGAAAAAATTACATCTTATTACTTATTTGGAATTAGTGTGAGACGAATAAGTGTTATGGGTAAGACCAACGTATATGTCTAGGCTGAAGGAAGTTCTAAATACCAGCATTAGGTTTTCTAAGCTCACTTTGGAGTACCCCTCCTTTGCTTTGAGTGGGACACAGAGGACATCTGAGAGTCAGGAAGTGTGGCTTTCCCGGAAATGTCTCACTTTTGACTAAGCAGCTCAGAGAACGTGTCTGTTGGTGTGGAATTTATAAGACTGAGTTAGATGAGACTGGCGTGGTCTGAGCAGACAGATATGAATTAGAACGAACCCTATGCAGATTCTTTACTGTGTTGCTTCCTCTGCTACAGAAAGTCTTTCTTTTTAGCAGTTGTTTCGGGAGGCTTTTAAGGAAAGAATCGCTACCATTCTCCACGTAACTAGTGTAAAATAAGATAGAATGTAGACTAATGCAGGGTCCTACCAAGGAGATGGTGGGTATTTGGCTTCTGTTCGTATGCCAGGCTTTGAGATTGGCCCTTGTGGAAGACACAGAGGAAAGGTCACAGTGTAGAAGGGCAAATATCACATGGCCTCTGATGTTCTAAGGCAGGGGAAGAAACTAGCTTGCAATTATGTGTGGCTAAAGTCAGGAGAATGCTCAAGAAATAATTTCTTCTTCCTACGTGAGTCAAGGAAGAGGAAGAAGGAGGCAGAATCTGATGGGGAGCAAACATATGCTTCCTGCTTGCAGAACACCCTTGTGCACTCATCGTTTTCACAACTGGTGCTGAAGGCCAAACCGTAACTCTTAACGCTTAGAAAAATCTGAGGAAAATGGAGCTACCCAAAGGGTTTGTTTAATGCCGATCTTTCCAGATTCCCCGACATCCACTGTTGCCCAAGTCTGAATTGTTTTTTCTGTTGATTGGATATAGCCAGTCACTAATTACCTCCGGGAGCATTTGCAAGTCAACCTCACTTTGAGTGGAGTGATTTAGTATAGCTTTGCATTCGATCAATTAGTGGAGTGATTCAATTCACATGCCGGGTGCCTTCCAAATATAGGTGTTTTTGATCTTGCCAGAGAAAAAGTCAAAGCAAGCTGCGAGTGAGTGGGTTTTCAAATCCCTCTCTGGGCCAAATTAACACCTGCGCTGTATTGTTCTAGAAAACTGTTAAATGGCCATGTGAGTGGATGTATGTCATAGAACAAATAGACCCCGTGGTTGTTCCCTTAAGTCTGCAGCCCGACGACATTCACATTGAAATCTATTCTCCCAGTCACGCTTCTTTTCCCATCAAAGTCGTACAAGGAAAACAGAGGCAGTGAGTGCAAAATGATTAAGACTCTCTTAGGAGCGTTTAGCTGGAGGAGCTAAGTACCACAGAACAAACTGACCTAGGGCAATCAGTGAAGACCACATCGAATTCACATCCTCTCGGGGTGCTAGGTAATGGTAAGGTACTTTAGGAATGATTTCAATCACCAATTTGTTTAGATGAGAAAAATACATTTTAATGTTAATTGTTCTTACCATAACAGTATTTCCTAGAAAATAGACCTTTCCCATCAGGAAGATACCCAGCTAATGTTCACTGTAAGCTAAGCACTCTTCAGAACACGAGGGATGCTGCAGTGAGGAAATAAGACGGGAACTGTGGGGATGCTCACCAGATACACCACATCCTGGGTAGCTATGAGGACTGGGGTTCCCAGTCTGAGGGCTGCTGAAAGCTGAGTCAGCCTGTGACACCAGCACTCAGCCTGTGACCCCAGCACTCAGCCTGTGACCCCAGCGCTTAGCCTGTGATCCAAACACTCAGCTTGTGATCTCAACACGAAGCCTGTGGTCCTAGCACTCAGCCTGTGATCTCAGCACTGAGGAGGCAGAGACAGACAATCCCCTATAAGCTGGCCAGCTAGATGAGCCAAATTGGAAAGCTCCAGGTTCAGTGAGAGAACTGGTCTCCCAGTAAACAAAGTGGAGAACAAACAGCGCAGCCATCTGGCCTCAGCTTCCGATCTCCACATGCACATATGTATACATAGCCAAGAAGATGAATAAGTAAATCAGAGAAAAAAATGCAAATAAGTAACTGCAAAGTATGTTTCGTCTAGATAACTTTAAATTCATATATTTAAATTTAAGAAAATATTTATACTTTGTTTCCTGTCATGGAGTATATATTTATACTGATCTGTTATATTTTTGAAAATTAAAAATTTATTTTTGTGTGTGCACTTGTATATATGTGTATGTCTGAGGAGGCATCGGATCCTGTTTTGATTAATTGTAATGATCATGTGCATGCTGGGAATCGAACCTTGGTCTTTTGCAAGAGCAGCAAGTGCTCTTAACTGCTGAGCCATTTCTCTAGTTTCAATGTAATTATTTAATTCTTAGTAAAAATGGGTGTATGTTATCTGGACTTGGATTTTATTTCTTTTGAGACAAGGTGTCACTGTTAGCCTGGTTGGCCTGGAACTCCTTAAGTATACCAGAGTGGCCTGGATTTCACAGAGATCTGCCTACCTTTGCCTCCCGAGTGCTGGGATTAAAGCTGTGTGCCAGCACACCTGACACAGGGCTCGATTTTTTTTAAAAAGAAATTATTTCAACTATTGCATTTGCATTTGGACTCTATTATTGTTTACAATCTTAAAAGTTAGGCTCTGTCTTAGTTACTGTTATATTGCTGTGAAGAGACACTATGACCAAGGCAACAATTATAAAAGAAAGCATTTAATTGGAGACTTGCTTTCAATATTAGAGGTTTAGTCCACAATTGTCATGGCAGAAAGCAGACAGGCATAGTGCCAGAGTAGTAGCTGAGAGCTTTATATCCTAATCTGCAAGGCAGTAGGGAGGATGGGGGGATAAGGCTGGGTCTGAGGTAGACTTTCAAAACCTTAAGCCAGCCTTCACTGATACACCCTTTCTAACAAAGCTATACTTCCAAATTCTTCCCAAACTATTCTACTAACCAGGGATCAAGTATTCAAACATATGAGCCTATGGGGGCTTGTAGCCCCCCCCAGTTCCCTAATAACTGACATGGATACTTATTAGCTCAGGCTTATTACCAACTAACTCTTTCAAGTTATATTAACCTGTTTGCATTAATCTACATTTTGCCATGTGGCACTACCTCTCTCTCATCTTCCACCTCCTGTTTCCTCTCTGTGTCTCACCGGTGACTCCTCTGACTCTGCCCTCCTCCTTTCTGGCATTCTCTCTACCCCGAAAATCATGCCTAGCCACCGGCCAATCAGCTTTTGATTAACAATGAAAGTAATACATATTTTCAGTGTACAAAGATTGCTCTGCAGCAGGGGCCATTCTCCTTCAAACCAGCATAGGCTTGCATACTGTCTTATCTGCACGTACTGTTTTCATATTAATGGTCCAGACTAGGAAAGGTAAGTTCCCTTGGCCACACATTAACCTTTGTGGTCGATAAAGGGTTTAACTCAAGCACTGATGCCTGCAGACTGTGCCTCGGCCCCACTCCATTCATAGCTATTTTCTGTGTTTCCTGAGACTGGAAATAAATTTGTAAGTTTAACATGATGGAGATATGGCTTTTCTGGAGTCTCCAAAGAACTTCTGCCAACATACCACTTGACAGGTATTTTAAATCAACCAGGATAGATGGTGGTCTTGTCAGTTGGCGAATTCTAGTCAATAGAATTTTTGTGGTTTTCCTACTTGACAGTGCTGGAGATGAAGATTTGGCATATAGGTTGACTGATTAAAGGTAGAATGAGCCAGGAATCTGAGTTTTCCAAGGTTAAAATGTATTCTCTATGGCCACTTGGCCAGTGGGAGTGTTGTGAGATCTACTGTCTACTGTAGCCACAGTGGACTTTGATGGATTCTGTAGTTCTTTTTTAAAAATCTTGATTCCATGTCAGTTAAAAGGTTTTAATCATTATTCTTTTTTATTTCAATTATGTGTACATACATGGGTCGGTATATGAGTATGTGCACGTGCGTGCAGGTGTCTGTGGAGCCCAAGGTGTTCAGGTTTTCCTGAAACTGGGGTTACAGATGGCTGTGAGCAGCCAGATGTGAGTGTTGGGAACTGAATTCTGGTCCTCTCCAAGAGCAGCCATTGCTTTAAACCCCAGAGACATCTCTCCTATCTCCCAAAATGCTCTGCTTCTTTTATTTTATTCTTTAAAAAAGTAAACAGCGACCCTTTTGCCTGCATGTGTGTGTGTGCCTTATACCCATGGAGACCAAAGGAGGGCATTAGATCCCATAGAATTAGAGTTAGCAGATGGTTGGAAGCCACCATATGGGTTCTTGGAATTGAACCTAGGTTCCCTTTAAGAGTAGCCAGTGCTCTTAACCACTGACCTGTCTCATCAGCTCCAAATGATCTGATTCTTAATTGGGACTTATTTTTAACATACTGAGACTGGGAACACATCCCTAGATTTACAATGGAATTCAGTGGGAAAAAATTATTTCATATGCAAATATTTTATTTAAATACAACTTTTTCCTAGATGAAGCCAATACATGAAATAAAGCCAAGATGTAGTGATAACGAACCTGGCTCTGTTCTCATGCTTACGATCCACTGAACAGTGTAATCGCTTGGAGTAGCAATGAAGAAGTGGCCCTGTGCCTGAAACCAGGCTGAATTCTGGGCTCTTTCACTGCGGACTCCTGGGTCTATCACTAAACTTCTCCCCATGCCACTCTTTAGAGTTTGTAGTTTAATGGGGGAGAATTTTGCAAAGGAATAGGATGATATTAAGCAACAGGTTCTTGCTGTCACTCAGTGTCAACAAGGATCGAAACTTGGTCTGTTTGGCCATGTTCCAGTAGAGGCCATATCCAAGAACATATGGGAAGCACAAATTGGATTTTATGAGTTAATAAAAAAAAGGACACAAATTTGGATGGGAAGGAAAGGGGTGGATCTGGGAGTAGTTGGGGGAGGAGGGCGAGATGATTAAAATGCATTCACTTCTCAAAGAACTAATAAAAACATTGCCAGAAAACTCTATTACAATTAGCTATAGGCCTGGGCATGTAGCTGGGTTGGCAGAACACTTGTTGAGTGTGCAGGAAGCCTCTGTTTGATCAGAAGCATCAAATAAACTGAATGTACCAGGTGGTGTGGCGCACGCCTGTAATCCCAGCACTCAGGAAGTGGAGCCAGGAGGATCAGGAGGCCAGCCCGGCATACATAAAGCCTGGCTTTCAAACAGTAGTGATCAAGTGAGGACTCTCGGTTCTCTCTAGGGCTTCTTAGAGTATCACTAGGATACTGATGAGTATTCAAAACTTACTTGAGGCTTGCGGGGGTGGGCATGGATAGCTCAGCAGAGTAAATGACAGGTGTGGGGTGGGGGAACAGAGAGAGGAAGACTCCGAGACCCAAAGGCTAATTTGCCTAGCTCAATTGAGAGTTTCAATGTCAGTGAGAAACCTAGTCTAACCCCAACCCCAAATAACCCCAAACCAAAACCCAGAAAACAGAAAAGAAAGCAAAGTTGCAGGTAATTGAGGAAAGACTCTCTGAGGCCAGTGTGTGGCTTCTATATACATCTGCATGGACTAGCACACCCCACCCTCCTCCTCATGTATACTCCACACACCTCCACATCCAAAATCGCTTTGGATATGTGTGTACACCTATCTTATGTTTATATGTGTCCATTTTCCAGGAATATGATAGAAGGGGCATATGTAGTTTGGCAAAATGTCTAGCCCTTAGTACCATGTTGCCAGGTTCTGGCCTCCACTCTGACTCTTCTTGCTAGCTATATAGTTTAGGAAAGTTTGAACTTTGTCGTCTCCTCCTCCTCCAGCTCCTCCTCCTCCTCTTCTTCTTCTCCCTCCTTCCTTCCTTCCTTCCTTCCTTCCTTCCTTCCTTCCTTCCTTCCTTCCTTCCTTCCTTCCTTCCTTCCTTCC
>JABTXL010002812.1:1013186-1024535 GCA_025134845.1 Neodon shergylaensis
TCCTTCCTTCCTTCCTTCCTTCCTTCCTTCCTTCCTTCCTTCCTTCCCCTCATTCTCCTTCTTCCTTCCTCTTCCTCTTCTTCATTTTTTGAGACAGGGTTTCTCTGTGTCACAGCCCACCCATCCTGGAACTAGCTCTTGTAGACCAAGCTGACCTGGAACTCACAGATAATCCACCTGCCTCTGCCTCTGCTGGGATTAAAGGCGTGCGCCACCACCGCCTAGCCAACAGCTTTTTCATCTTTATGTGGTTCTTTATATGGGTGAATAAGACACTTACGATTTCTCAGAAAACTAGGAAACAAGCTTCCTCAAGACCCAGTAATACCACTTTGGGTATATATCCAAAGGATGCTCAATCGTGCCACAAGGACATGTGTTCAACTATGTTCATAGTAGCATTGTTTGTCATAGCCAGAATCTGGAAACAACCTTAATGCCCTTCGACCGAAGAATGCATAAGAAAAATGTGGTACATTTACACAATGGAGTACTACACAGCAGAAAAAATAATGACAGCTTGAATTTTGCAGGCAAATGGATAGAGCTAGAAAACATCATTTTGAGTGAAGTAACCCAGACCCAGAAAGACAATTATCACATGTACTCACTCATAGGTGGTTTTTAAACATAAAGCAAAGAAAACCAGCCCACAAATCACAATCCCAGAGAATCCAGACAACAATGAGGACACTAAGAGAGACATACATGGATCTAATCAACATGGGAAGTAGAAAAAGACAAGATCTCCTGAGTAAATTGGGAGCATGGGGACTTTGGGAGAGGGCTGAAGGGGAGGGGAGAGGCTGGGAGGGAAGCAGAGAAAAATGTAGAACTCAATAAAAATCAATAAAAAATAGTTTACGGGGTTTATTGGGTTTATTGCATAGGACGCCTTAGTGAATATCAGCTGTTGCATTGAATGGCTTAGAAAATCAAGGAAATGGTGTCTTAGTGTGGTCGTTCTGAAGCTTCTTTAGCTCACATTCTTTCACAACCCGCAGATCTGGTTTTATTGAATGGCTGCATGAGCATTTAATCTGCTTTTCATTGATGTAAAGTTGGTTTGGTTCAGACGTTTGATAGACAGTCTTGCAATGTGCATCTTTGGACAGGCCTCATTCATAGGTCTCACGTTCTTTTCTTTTCATTTTTATTAGTGTTTTAAAAATTAGTTTACAGAGTACTAGGTTTCATTATGGTTTTCTTTCCTCCCTCTCTTCCTCCTCCTCCTCCTCCTCCTCCTCCTCCTCCTCCTCCTCCTCTCTCTCTCTCTCTCTCTCTCTCTCTCTCTCTCTCTCTCTTTTCTCATAAGGTTTGTTTTATATCACGTGTATGTGTGCATGCCCCATGTACTCGTAGGTGTTCTCTGAGTCAGAAGAGGGCCTTGGGTCCCCTGAACTGGAGTTACATGCAGTTGTGACCTGCCACGTGGAGAATGAACCCAAGTCTTCTGCAGGAGGAGAATGTTGATGGCTCTGATGGCACATGTCTTTAATACCAGCATTTGGTTGCAGAGGCGGGGGGATCTCTGTGAGTTCAAGGGCAGTCTGGTCACAGGGAGTTCCAGGACAGCCAGGGTAACATAATAGAGAGACCGTGTCTCAAAACAGCAAGAACAAACCATAGACATGCTCTCAGCCACTGGACCAGCCCTCTGCCTCTCATTACAACCTTTTCAGAACACTTGGTCCTTGCTGATCCTCCACCCTTCCACCCCACAGACCCCGCCCCTCCTGCTGTCCAGTTCTCCCCACCAGCTCATCTTCTGCTGCCGTAGTCTATTATCCTCTTGCTCTCGTCCCCAGCCCTTCCTGAAGACCTATTCCCCTTCTCTTATAGTCTCTAGATTCATAACCTATACCACCTCTCATACATATAAAAGTTAAAATCTAGAATGTGTGCATGTAGAAAATGAAGAATTTGTGTTCCCGAATCTACTATATTTTATATACTACAATCTCTCAATCCATCTATTTTCCTGCAAATGTTATGATTTCATTTTTCTTTATGGGCGAGTTAAATTCCATCACGTATATGTAATATACTCTCCTTATCCATTCATCTACCTATGAACATCTCAGTGGGTTTTATTTCCTATCTACTGTGAATAGAGCAGCAATGAACTTGGATGTGCTGATCGCTCTGTGGTGGGGTGTAGAGTCCTTTGTGCACATACCCAGGCCTACATCTACCTGGGTGCAATAGTGCTATCATCAGTGTGCTGAGGGACCTCCATACTGACATTCATTGCGTCTCTGCCAGTTTATATTCCCACAGACATTGAATAAGGACACGTCTTTCCCTACATCCCTACAGCGTTTGTGGCTGTTTGTTTTGTTGATGTTAGTTATTCTGACTGAGGTGAGATGAACTCTCAAAGGTGTTTTAATTTACATTTTTCCAATGGCCAAGGGTAAGGATAGTTCCTACAATTTTAAGAAACATATCTCACTACAGAGAGCATGACTTTTGGGGAGCCCCCAATTACCCAACTGTCCATGATAAATATGGTTCCATGTCTGGTCACGCTCAGGGAGAGGGAGAGCAAATGCTGCCCTTGTAGGACCCCAGGGGAATAGTCTCGATGAAGGCTAATTCTGATCAGATGTAGCGTTCATCCGTCCCCACCTGCTCTCCAGCTTCAGTCTTTTTGTCCCATGAGCACTCTGAGACGCCCCCAGCTTATGCTGCCACCCACCTCGTCTCTTCACTGTCTCTTCTGTCCCCTCCTATGCATTGCTGTTGGCACAGATGTCGTTCCTCGCAGAGGCCCTCTGGGGACATCTTTCTTTGAGGACCGTCTGCTTTGTCAGAATTCTTATCATGAGCCGAAATTACACATTTCTGTTTTTTTTTTTTTTAACTTTCATTTTCCCCCTAGGAAATCATGGATAAATCTTTATTAGTCAGGATTCTGTAAAGTAACAGAACCGATAGGGGTTTATATCTATATATATGGGATTTATTTGAGTGATCTGAGCAGTCCTACGATGCCTGTCTCCTGACAGAAAGTCCAAGGATCCCACCTTTACTCAGTCCATGAGACTGGATGTCTCAATAGTCCTAATCTTATGCTGGAGTTTCCCAGAATTCCTGGGGAGCATCTAGTCTTTGTTCTACAATGGAATAGCCAAGAAGTAGGTTCTAAGTCCAGCAAAGGAATGCCTCAGCAGTAGGTTAGACGGACTTCCAGAGAGAGTAAGGACTAGCAGCAAAGAAGAAAAAGTCTCCTTTCCTTGTCTGTTCAGTGGGCTGCCACCAGGAGGCGTGGCTCAGATTTAGGGTGGGTCTTGAGCCTCACATAATCCAATCAGAAAATCCTGCAGGGGCTGTATCTAGCAGCTTAGGGTTTATTCGATTCCAGATGCAGTCAACTTGACTACGTTGACAACCAAGATTAGCCATTATGAAGTTCAAGACTATTTTTTTCTGCTGTGTATCAGTTTCTAGACTATTCCTAGTCCATATAGTTGGTATTTAGGGAAGACTTGTTCGGTTATCCATACAGTTTCAATTTTCTGTGTCTTAGCTAGGTTTCTATCTCTGTGATAAGACACCATGGCCAAAACCATGAGGGAGGAAAGAGCTTATTTTATCTACAACTCTCCGGTCTGCACTTTATTCCTGATGGACGTCAGGGCAGGAACTCAAGGCAGGAACTTGGAGGCAGAAGTCTTGGAGGAGTGTTACATACTGCTTTAATCAATCTGCCTTCTTCCGCTACTCAGGACCGCCTATCCAGAGGTGGCACCACCTACTGCTAGTTGGCCCCTCCTACATTCGTCATTAATCCCTACACATTTCCCTACAGGTCAATCTTATAGAGGCATCTTCTCAATTCAGAGTTTCTCTTCCCTGTCGACTCTATTTGATGTCAAGTTGACATAAAAGTAACCAACACAACTTAGGACCTCTGAGAAGAAGCCAGAACTCCAGTGGCAGGGGCATTTGGATACCACTTTGCGGTTTCTTCCTTTCGTTCCCTGGTTACTTTGGTGGGTCCTGTTAGGACTCTTCTCTGGGCTCCCCGTCACTGTCTCTGACTGGTTGATAGTTTATGTCCCTGATGGTATTTGCTGTCACAAGCTGGATAGGACACTTCCGATGTGGTCTAACAAGGATATGGCAGACGGCTCTCTCTTTGTCCAGCTTCCCTGGTTCCTATTTGTGCAGCCAGGCCACTGTATTAATTATGATGAACTCGCCATGGACCAAGCCCCTGCAGGTCACTATATTAATTATGATGAACTCACCATGGACCAAGCCCTTGCAGGTCACTGAATTAATTATGATGAACTCACCATGGACCAAGCCTCTGCAGAGGTAGGTTTGTTTCTCTCTGGTTACTCTGAGCTCCCCACCTCTCCCTTCTCTGTATTATGCGGTTGTTTGTGAGCCACGTTTATGTCCGTATGTTCATTACCATTAAATTTCATTGCCAACCATAAAAGGAGAGGGTAGGATTAAATCTCCAAGGTCACTTGCTGCTATTCAAAACAAAATCAGTTTAGTGCTCTTGAGCTTCTTGTGATCATAGAAGGGCTGTACACTCTCCAGCCCTGGGGTTCAAGCCGCATGTGTGCGCCAAGCCCTTCAGAGGACCGGTGAAACCAAGGAGCTGGACTTCAAGCTTTATGCCGCTTTAATTATTTTGAGGTTAGATTAGGTAACCGTCATGGGGACATAGTTACTGAATCAGACAATGGCATTCTCAATAAAATTATCAGACATCCAAGAGCCGGTGAGGCCTGTGTAGTACATGGCGCGGGGTGGGGGGTGGGGAGTCGACAGAGCAGAGATGGCGGGCTGTTGAGGGTTAGGGGTCATTTATTCAATGCTTTTATTTAACAGATTTTCCTCCTGATATTCTGTGATGAGCAGTTATATGCTGTCTAGATTTCTAGCTGTTGAGGAAACAGCATTGAAGACATCTCATTTGATGATCTCATAGCGATCCTTGTCTGTTGCTGTGGCCCTTAGCCTTGGCTGTATATTTGGATCAATTGAGGAACTTCAGAATTGGAGTGATAGGACTGGGCTTTATTTAGTTCTGGTTGAGGCCTTGCCTAGCGTGTTCAGAGCCGTGGGTCTGCTATCCAGCACTCCTCTAGCCCCCTCCATGTTAATGTTGTGTCTCTGCACAGAAGACTGTCCTTCATATGATCTAATGTGAATTTTTATAGTCTAGGGAAAGCTCCACTGGCAACCCAATCAACAATCAGGGTTAAGAAGTCTTTTAGGAAAAGGAGGGCTCCTTCTTGATAAACAGCAGGAGAGAACAACACTTGGAGTTCTACTTGGAGGGAGAAATTTTCTGCATATTATAAAATATTCCACTTGATAGCCTGTGTGGCTTCATCATCCATCCCCAACAAGGAAAGACAAATGGCCTGGAACTTGGTGAACTGTGAAATCAATTACATGGCCTTACTTGTTGTGTAATGACGTGAAGCTGGCAAATATTTGATTAAGATAAGCTATGAGCATTAAGTGTTTTCTCCGGGCACAAATGCATGATGAGCCTTCAGGTGGCTTTTAGTCCACAACATTTTTTCATCCATTGCTCTCCCCAGTCCAGATTCTTGTGACTCTAGAACTTAGCCCCAGAGGCATGAGCAGAATTAAGATCTGGACGTTTGTGCGGTACGTGGAGTACTGGCTTGCATCCCCCAACAAACAGGAGGTTGATGCCTGGGCCATGCAGTATAGAGTTGGCTTGACTGTGACTAGTAACGGGCTGCCTTCTCTGTGTGTATGGTGGGACATCTCAGGCCACTGGGACATGCTGGCAGAGCATCCTTTGTGCCACTTGTTACTGTGGCAGACATCAGGAGACTTGAAACCTTTGTCTAGAAACATACTGCTCTTATGTGAAGGAGGTTCTGTGGCCAGCCAAAGAGGCAGTCGTCCCCAGGAAAAGGAAGGAGACATTTGTGAATGACACATCTTCTTATAATCCTCTCTTTCTTTCTTTCTTTCTTTCTTTCTTTCTTTCTTTCTTTCTTTCTTTCTTTCCTCCCTCCCTCCCTCCCTCCCTCCCTCCCTCCCTCCTTCCTTTCTTTCTTTCTCTCTTTTTTTTCTTTTTCTTTTTTCCTGATTTTGTTTTTTTGAGACAGGATTTCTCAGTAGTTTGGGGGCCTGTCCTAGAACTAGCTCTTATAGACCACACTAGCCTCAAATTCACAGAGATCCACTTTGTCTCCTGAATGCTGGGATTAAAAGCATGTGCTACCACCACCCGACTGATCTCTCTTCATTGCCAATTATTTATTCTATTTCTTTTCAACCTAAAATAGACTCTTCCCCTGTTCTGTCTAAAGACACTGTAAAAAAAAATCTTATTAGTCATGACAAAAGGAACAAAGCCCGAGATCCATGACATAACATGACATGTCTTTGAATTTTTTACTTCAGGGATCCAGATGCCTGTCAATTAACATAACAAATCATCTTTTATTTATTTATTTTTTTGTTTTGGAGAAGGAGAAGGAGGTTTGGAGAGTCAACGGGACAGATGTTGTCAAGTTCCCCTTCTCTTAGAGGTTAGTCAGCTTTTCATTGCTTTAGGAAGTACCTGAGAAAATAGATCCGTAAAGGAAAAAGGTTCCTTTTGACTCAGTGTTGGAAGGTTCGGTCCGTGATCAATTGGACTTATTATTCTGGGCCTGTGGTAAGGACAGACCATTGTGGAGGGAGAGCATGACAGCATAAAAATGCTGATCTCATGGCCCAGAAACAGAGAAGGCATGTGGTGGAGAGGGAGAGGGAAAGGGGAAGGAGGATGGATTAAGTTCACCGTGCCCTCCAAGGATCCTCTCTCAGTGACCGGAAGTCCTGTCATGAAATCCGTGAGTCTCCAGCTCCTAAAGGATGCGCTTTTCCCAAATAGCTCCTCACTGGAGTCCAATCCTTCGACACAAGACTTTTGGGATCAGTCAGGACCTAAGACAGTGGTTCTCAGCCTGTGGATAACAACCCCTTTGGAGGTCAAATGACCCTTTCATAGGGGTTGTATATTAGATATTCTGCATATCCGATATTTATATTACAATTCATAACAGTAGTAAAATTATAGTTGTGAAGTAGCAACAAAAATAAGTTTGTGATTGGGGGTCACCACAACATGAGGAATTGGTCACTGCATTCGAATGGCTGAGAGCCATTGATCTAAGATCTATCAGGGAGCACACACATATTTTGCTTTCCAGAAGTAAATCTTAGGTTTCACTTCTGTGTAGGGGGCGGGGATTCTCCCTTTCCATATCCTACCCCGTTGTAGCTGGAAAAATTGTCAATCCCCTTTTTACTTTGACCTGGACCCATTTGGCTTTGCTCTCGGGTCTCTTTGACTAGGTGTGATGAGGGAGGGGACACAGGAGAGACAGACACACAAACGCATGCGCAGGTGGGATATGTGCTCTCTGAGGGGAACGCCTTCTATCCTTGTGCCTTGTAACCTCAGCGTTTTTTATGTACAGCACAGGGGGAGGGGCTAGCTAGTGTCGGTAGGGGAGCAGTCTCAGCGGTAGATGACCAGGAAGAGAAAGCTGCAGTTGCCAGTTGTACACACTGGCCACTCGCTTGCACTGAGACCTGGAGGAAACCTTCGCTGTTCCACGGAGCCTGGCCCATACGGGGAACAGTTTTGCCACTTTCCCACGGGTCTGAGGCTTTGGTCTTTGTTATTGCCAGGCCCATTTCAACACCACACATCTGCTCAGGAGTTGGCTCACCCAGGGCTTCCTCCACTCCCCTCCAAGCTTGGGTGTTAGTTTGTTTCCTACATTCGCAATGACATGTAATAAAGGACAACTATGACTCTGTTTAGAAAAATGAGTAAAATTGGGTCCTTTTTATCATTTAAAAAATTCTAATCTGTTTTCTATACCAAGAACCACATTTATAATTCATATTGATTACCTTGACTCTGTGGGGGTTTCACGAAGACTCAGAACCCTACTTGCCTTTCTCTGTATTTTAGCCAAAAGGATTGCCTGGTTCTTCCAAAATGTGTTCAGATGTTTTAACAATGGGTAGGCTGTCTGACCTCTTGATTTAATCTTTGCCTTGAGGCTGAGTTTTAATTGGTTTGTTCAGACGCCATCTCAATTTTGTCTTTTATTGTTGAAGATGAGAAAGACTTGTCTCTTTCAACTCTACAAGCCCCGGCATTCTGTGGCTCTTTATTCTCTTTCCTTCCCATTTACAAGGAAGCCAGTTCTTTTCTGTCCCCCAGATTGCATCAGAATGTGAAAGAGTCCATGACAAAACACTGCAGACAGGTGTCTCAAGATACCGAAATTATGTCTAGTCCTAGACAATAGAAGTCCAAAGTGAGAGTGTCTATGGGCTTAGTTCCTTCTGAGGGCTGTAAAGGAAGAGCCCTCTGGGTCTCTCTTATTGGCTTGTAAAACAGCGGCCATCTCCTGCTTCTCTGTACCCACTCCTCCCTCTGTGCACACCTGCTAGCTCCCAGGACCAAAGCCAAAATCTTATTCTAATAACCCTTTACTCTAGTCTCCTACCCATCACTCTAGGAGCTGTAAAATTCTGTGCGCAATCTTCCTGAACCTCCCCAAAACAATGTAGTCATGCCATTGTGCGAGTCTATCCCCCCAGTGATCTGGCAGCCGACTTTTCCTGTACCAAAATTTCCTTTCACACGAAACTAGTCCTACGAGGTTACAACTTCCCTTCATGGCCTCATTTTAGTTTCATCAACACCGGGAAGACCTTATTTCTCAATAAGGCGTTATTCTGAAGAAGTAAGGGGTTAATTCCTCAATGTACAGTACAAGTAGGGGAAGGGAAGGCACAGTTCAGCCAACAACCACCTTTTGCTCCTTGTCCTTGTCAAGTACAGCTTGTGGTAACCATTGCTGCCTGACTTCTGTCATCCAAGTTTATCAGACGCATTTCTCTCTTCCAATTTCTTTCAGACGAGAGCTTTAACAAATCTCCAACGTTTGTACAATAAGAATTAACAGTAGCCAAGCTTTCGATAATAGTTTCTTTTCTGTTCCTTGACTGACCCCAGAAACCAAAGCTATTTGTCCTTAGTTTCATATATGTTGTGGTGACACCCCACTTCCTGTACCAGTTTCTGTAACAGCACAAAGGCTGGGGTGCTGTGATAGGCTGCTCTTAAGCATCAGTGGTAAACAGTGTCCAAAGCTTGCTCCTTGCCTATGACCTATGTCCACTATGAATTCACTACCTTTGCCCTTCACATTTTCTTCCTCTAGACCCAGTGTGATGGTTGTCAGGAAGCTGACACAGACTTTTGCTGTAGAGAACTGTGTCCTCATCAAGCCACCGTTTAGGTTTTAAGATGGTCCTCTGGCTCCTAAAATCATAGTTCTTAAGTGTAACATGTTGCTTCTTCTCCAGTTTCATTGACTAGAGAAGCCATAGGGCCAGGACCTAGGTAAAAGGAGATCAACACTCCAGTTCTCTCCAGGGAGGTTCTGCAGATGGTGGCCAGCACAGTGAGGAACAGTTGAGCACAAGAGACCATTTAACTTCTTTTCCCCAGGGAGTTCAGGTAGATAACAGACTGAAGTAGAAGCAGCTGAGGTTAAAAGAAGACAAAGACTCTGTGTTGCTATTAGGGTTGTACTGGAGTTGAATCTAGAGGACCGCATTTTTTTTTGGTAGAGACCTTATATATTATAAGGCTGCAAGAGTCTGTAGAGGGGCATAGTTAATATAGTACACTGGTTTTCAAAACTTCAGCTTGCAGTTCTACGCTTAGCTGTGTGGCCTTTGTCAGAGTATGTGACATCGCTGATACTCTGTTTCCCACCCATCCAAAGGGACAGAGGTGTTATCTCTGTCTTCGGACTATTTTGGGCGTATTGTCCATCCAAGCGGTTGTGTGACTTTCAGAAATTTGCTTGCACAGTGCTCCTCAGTGTGTTAGGTTCTAGAACTCCTCTGCCAGAAATACAAAAGATGCTCTAAGTCCTTATATAAAAAGGCACAGAATTTGCTTACAATCTAATAATCTGTTCCCATTTTTCATGTACTTGTCTTCTCTGGATTACTTTATAATGAAAATTCTATGCAAATAATTCTTATGCTAGATTATTTAGAGCAGTGCCCCTCAACCTTCCCAATGCTGTGATCCTTTCATACAGTTCCTCATGTTGTGGTGACCCCTAACCGTACTTCATAACTGTAATTTTGCTACTGTTATGAACTGTAATGTAGATTTCTGTTATCCAGGATATTTGATATAATATGTGACCCCGTGAAAGGGTTCGAGCCCCCAAAGGGATTGTGACCCATAGGTTGAGAACCACTGGTCTAGCGAATCATGAATAGTTGTGAGAAATACCTGTATGAGTTCAGTGAGAATGACATTTTCTTTTCAAAATACTTTTGGCTTGTGGTTAGTTGAGGTCGTAGGTTGAACACTGATGGATCAATCACTTAATTAATTAGTTTAATTTTTTTTTTGAGAAGGGTCTATGGAGCCTCAATTGGCCTAGAATTTGTTATGTAAACCAGGATGGTCTCAAACAGATCTGCCTGCCTCTGCCCCTCATGTATTGGGATTAAAGGTGTATATGACCATTCCTGGTCCAGTTTTAAATTCATAAAATTAATTCATTCTTTGATAATTTCATATGTATAGATAATATATTCTGGCTAGATCACTATTCCACCCTGTCTTATTTTCCTCCTCATTTAATCAACCACCAAGCCTTCCTCCCATTATTGTATCTGTTTCCAGGACTTCAGGCAGCTTGAAATGCCAGTCTCCTCTGTTCCCAGTTTTGGGGAGGGAAGAGCCTTGCATTGATACTTGGAGTTGTTTACTTCCTGAGTCGTAGGATGGAAATGTTCTAATGGAGAGGGTATTGCTACACAACAGTAGTCACAGTCACTGGTGACTTTGGTAGCAACAAGAAGGCGGTGCACCTTGCAGATCATGTCAACTGACGGTAGGGGCCCTCTGTGAAAACACAACACAGCCACCTCTTTAGTTTCTCAATTTACAGAGGAGAAAAAGGATGCTTAGGAGAACACAGAATTCATTTAACATTATAAACCTTGTTGGTTCCTTAAGCAGATTTAGAATCTTTGTTTCCTAGGAGTCAGTTTTGACACTTTTTAAACCTTCAGATTATCAGCTCAATTCTAGTTCATTACTGTCCACCTATCCATCTATCTTTATATCCACCCACCAACTCGCCCATCCACCCACCCAACCACTTACCCACCCATTCACCCATCTATCCACCCACCTACTTTTAATCTGTTCATCTACCCATCCACACATCCATCCACCAACCTATCCATCCATCCATCCATCCATCCATCCATCCATCCATCCATCCA
>JABTXL010002812.1:1024545-1062289 GCA_025134845.1 Neodon shergylaensis
CATCCATCCATCCATCCATCCATCCATCCATCCATCCATCCATCCATTTCTGTGCTTCATTGTATCTGATATCTTTATGGTCATGTCCCACAAATAGTGGGTGAAGAATCTGAGTTGTATCTTTTGCCCAGTTTTATGCTCTTTTCTGCCGTTTTGGTTGAGAAGGCAAGCTGTCTGAGGAGCTCAGCCAACAGGGAGGAAATTGGAAGCATTCAGTATGTCTGATAGATGGAATGACTGAGGTTGTCTAAGCCAAAGGCACAGAATAGCAGCTGTTCCAGCTCTGGATTGAGCGCCAGTGTGTTGGCAGCGATTCTGCAATATAAGGAGAGGATGGCTTCCAAAGGGGGAACACCTGGCTTCTCTGAATCCTGAAGGGCCTTAGGTGCAGCATCTTTACTAATAGATCAATCATCAGTGAGGCCTGGTGTAGAAACTGTGATGAATTACTGGCAGGCTCAAGTTCTGTCCTTCAGGAAATAAGCATGTAGCTGGAGACAAGTAAACACATAAGAGACTATTAATACTACATTATTGAGATGAATAGCTATCCGTATTACATGTGAGTAAAAGAAGCCTCTTGTGCTTCAGAGATCTTAGTGTGAAGTCACCCTGTGCATGCTGCCATTACATGGCAATGTTATGTGAATCTTGTTCTGAGGACAGGCTTTGTATCTATCATCTAGAGACACGGCAGAGCACACGCGAATTCATCTGGAAGTTTAATCTTCAGAGCATCCCTGTTTTTCTGATGGGAATATCAAGATCGAGAGAGCCCAAGTGGCAGAACCAATACTTGAACTTATGCCTCTTTGCTCTCAAACTTTGTGTTTGATCCAGCTTGCTATGTGGACAGTGTTATTACACCAGGGAGGGAAAGCTGGGCCAGCAGTGGTTGATCTACTTCTCTAGCTTTGAGTGGTGTGCGGAAGTGGCACACCACTGTTACTCTGAACCGAGAGTCTGGGCTTCAGGAGAGAACCAGAGAGACAACCCTAGCTGCATATTTTCTGCTGGGTACCTGGATGTGCAAAATGAAGGCAGGGGCAGCAGTTGTCCCATCTTACTGTTGGGGACTTGGAAGTCCAAGATGAAGCTGGTGGTGGAAACTGTCCCTAACATCATACAGTTTATGCTTAAAAAAGAGCTTCTTCACTTCCAGGTGACTTCCTGAGAGAAGACGAGGTTCCTAGAGCATTCATATTTATCTGTGTTAAAAGGGGAGGCGTATATAAATTTCCAATGGCTTCCTTTGGTCACTGTGTTTTCTCCGCGCTTATAACAGTACTTTCGCCTCCTTTGTCTGGATGTGAGTGGAGGGTTAATTGGTGCGTCTAGCGATAGAATCTCTAGGACCCTCAGACACAGTCTCAGCAAGGCCTTTGATGCCAGCACCACTTAACTTTGCCGTTCACCTTGAGAAGTGCAGTTCTTCAGACACCAGAGGAAGTCTGCATCCCCACAAGACACCCCGGGCTTCGGATGCTCGGTGACTGCCTTCACACCTTGACAAGCTGCAAGGTTTTAATGGGCTTCAAGCACTTTGAGGATGACCTAGTGCGGTTCTATTACACAAATTGGGACCACATGGGAAATCATTATGTTGGATTTGCTTGGCTGAGGGCTAAGCTCAATGAGAGAAGGCGAGAAAGCAGGGCCCTATGGACCTTATGGCCCAAGTCCATTTCTAGCAATAGGAAACCGAAGCTAGGTTAGGTTGGTGTGTAGAGGGAAAATCATGGCGAGTGTAATCTTCAGGGGTGAGGGTGCACGCATGGGTTTCACGGGTGTGAATTTGGGCTTGAGGGGTGAGAGTGGTATGTCTGGGTATGGTGCCTAGGGATGGGATATGTGTATTAGTTAAGATCTGGGTTTCGATTCTGCACTCGTCATTTACAAGGTAAGTTAGTTTACTCATTTGCATATTTTCTCATCTGTCAAAGAATAATAACAGCAAATACTTCACAGGGTCATCATGAAGATCACAGTAAACATCCACGTGTGGAAAATGCGAGGCCTTAGCCCAGCATTAGCAAGTGTTGAGTCCATTGCAGCTGGAAGCATTGTGGTTCCCAGCGAGAGGAGGTGTGTGCACACAAGTGTGCACACAGCCTGGCTCTGTCCACCAGCTTTCTTAGCAGATCCTCGTCATGCACAGGCCCTGGTGGGCCCTCGAACCAGCCTCCCCAGAGGAACATTGCTGCAGAGGGGACCCTCTGCTGTGGTCTTCTGGGGCTCATCTTTTCCAGGATGTGCACTGACTTGCGGCGTCTCCCTTTTCCCCTCTCCGCCCGCTGTATCTTCGGTGGCAGGGAGAGGTACTCTGGCAGGCGGAGTGGTCCGCACGGTGGGTATACCTGCTGCCGCCCGAGTCCTGGGTACAAGTTGTGTTAAGTTCCTCCCACAGTCCTTACATCAGCCCTTCACAATGGGCAGCACAGGGTCTCAGGTCTGAAATGTGGACTCGGATTTTTGTCATCACGTGTCTTGTTGAAACAAAACCACAAGTGTCACCTCACAGGGGGATAAAGAGGGCTTATTATGTAGCCACATATGAGTGGCCTTGGTCTGGGAACACAAATTTAGGACACATTTTGTGTTCCAATGTGGCAACTGTTTGAAGCAGTTTTTATGGTAACAGAACAAAGGAAGCAATACATTAAGGTTTTTTTTTTTTTTTTCGAGACAGGGTTTCTCTGTGGCTTTGGAGCCTGTCCTGGAACTAAACTAGCTTTGTAGACCAGGCTGGTCTCGAACTCACAGAGATCCACCTGCCTCTGCCTCCCGAGTGCTGGGATTAAAGGCGTGCGCCACCACCGCCCGGCTATTAAGGTTTTTTTTTAAGTACACTGGCAGAAACATGGGGTAGGTGGGTTAAAGTGAAGCAGAGAAATCTTTGATATTGGCCTCGGACGGTGTCTGATGAGAGACTCTTAGCCTTTTGGTTGGTAGAAGCTTATGTTCTGTTACGCTAATCCATGACAAAAGGTTTTTATTCTTACAAGGAAATTGGATCAGCCACAGAGGTGGTCAAGGGGTGGCTGTAAAGGGGCTATAAGAGAGTGTGAGAGAGTAGCAATTAGGCTCTGGACTTGTGACGTCCCCACCTCTCAATCACTGAGGCCCTAATCAGTTCAGTGGATGGTGGGGTTTGGCTCATGTTATCATAGTCAATGCGAAACGCAGTCACAGAAGAGAGAATTTCTTACTCCTGAAGTGGGGTGTACTTTGGGATAGAAGTCCTATTAGATTTCTCAGTGTCCACAGCCTTGTGTTCCAGTGATTCATATCTGTGGCTGTTTCTCCAACCAAAGTGAGAGCAGGTTCAGGGTGGAAGGAAGCAAGCTGGCTTCTCAGCAGTATGAGCTGGGCTGTCGGTGGGCAGGCCGGGTTGAATGAGTGTGTTTCTAGGTATGCCTCTTCTCTGGAGGGGTCCGCCAGCCAGCAGGCTTCATTCACCCCCCCCCCCCCCATTATTTCAACGTTACTCTGGCACAATATTGTGAGGGTCTGGTTGAAGTTTTGCTACTGGGAAAGCTAGCTGAGGAGGAAACCCAAACGTGTGTAAAGATCTTGAGTCTGGTGGGCATTTCTGGTGTTCCCGGCTGACTCCAGGTGCGGAGTAGTGGCCTGACAGCTGGTATATCTAGGGTTGACACGACCGGGGGAGATTTGGAACAAGAGTTGGGAGAGTGAATAGGGTCAGGTTGGGCCAGAGGTGGGGTCAGCCAAGGTCCTAGGGAAGGGCGCTGCTGGGGGGGGGTGTAGAGGACCTCTCCTGTGAGGAAATGGGGTCGGGGTGGAGTCCGCGAGGTTAGACAGGCTGGCTTTGGGTAGCTGGGATGGGGAAAACTCTATCAACCAATCACATCTAGTTAAGGCGTGGCTACCTGGGGCCCAGGAAGAAAAACTGGGAGGACCCAGATGCGCGCTCTCTGTGCGGATCCCCGCCGGATGGATAGGAAGTCGGACCTCCCATTCTTGTAGCGTGAGTTTCCCCTTATAACCCATTAAAATATAATTGTTATTCTTGAGCTGGCCTGGTTATTTAGCGTACCGACCTAATTCAGCAACATAGCTGAGGACAATGACTTTTAGGAGCTTGTTGAGAAAACGTGGCCTTGGCACTATTTACCTGTGGTTTCCTTTATTATCATCTCCCCAAGGCATGGAGTGTGGTGGGAACCCAGAGACTAGTCTACACACCTGCAGCCTTGACATCATTCTGCATCTGAACCCCAAGTTCATATTTCACAGCAGAGTAAAAACATTATTGTAATGCTCCAGACCTCGGTTCCTTCATCTGTAAATTAAGGGAGCTTATCCTTGTGTTGAGTAGATGACTCAGCAGTTAAGATCAGTGGCTGCTCTTCCAGAGGCCTCGGGGTTGGCTCCCAGCACTTACACAGCATCTCACAACCATCAGTAACTTCAGTTCTAAGACACGTGGTACATTCTTCTTCCCTCCGTAGGAGCCTGAGATGCACTTGGCACGATACATATACGCAAGCAAAACTCTCATATGCACAAAGTGAAAATAAGTCAAATCTTTTTCAAAAGGACGGTCACACATCAGTGAAACTGTAAAGCTCAGGGTGTCTGAGGCTGAGCTGGCATTAGCCTGGCTCAGCTTCCTCTTTACCATCTCTTCTTCTCTCTCTTTCCTTCCGGAAGTGTCAGACATGGCGGATTTACTCCCCTCTCTGCTGGAAGACAATTTTCCTTCTAACCTCTTGGAACCACTAGTTTTCGTTTAGTGTCCCCAGGCAGCTGGCCTGGTATCTATTCCTTTTAAGGAAGTGACAGTAATCTCATCCACATCAAGGCATTTTGTGCCCATCCGATCTTGGGAAGGTCTCCAGTCTGGCTACTTAGTCCGAACTCCAGCTGGACCACACCTCCAGAGGACCCAGTTAGGAGCTCAGGTCAGGAAGGGAAGAACAGGTGGACACAAGAATCAGAGTCAGAGGAGAGGAGGGTGCATATGAGATGATGAAGGGCCTGGCACAGGGGATGGCACTAATGGGAACAGGAGGGTTCTATTGGGTGTTTATTTTTCCTCTCCTAATTGTTGAGTGCTTACCACATATCTGCCAACATCTGGTAACGGCGGGAAGGAAGCGTTCTCTTGGTGCTTGTATAGAATTAGAAGAGAAAGCTAATACATGAACAGGTACATCACAGGATGATCCTGGAGAGGAAAAAGGTGAATAGAGAACAGGTTACTCGTTTACTTAGTTAATCGACACAATTCTGCGTGTCTACCATTTGCTAGTTATTGATCTAGCTCCTGGGAATATGTATAGAGAATAATCTTTGCCTTCATGAACTTTGCATTTGCAATGTGTTTGACAGGCACATACCCAGCAGACCAGTAAGTATTTAATAAGGCTTAGTACTATGCAGAAAAGTCAAGGGAAACAACAAAGTAGAGTAGTAGAGTTGATGGAGGTTTATTTTTTTTTTTAAATAGAGTATTTAGAAAAGGCCTTTAAAGTGAATTAGGACTAGAGACCTGCCTTGAGTAATAGAATAAGCCCCACCCAACCCAAGGGAAGAAGACTCAGGGCAATGCAGCAGGAAGAAGGCTGCAAGCCTGCTGGGTGACAGGTCAGGAGATCGATGAGGGGAACATGAAGGTGGAGTAGGAGTTTGGGTCTGAGGGGTAAACATAACCTTGAGGGTGTACAAAGGAATTTGCATGTCCTTTTTTATGCCTGGGAAGTGATTAGAGGGTTTTAGACAGGGCAGGCAGTGTGTGTGTGTGTAATTTGTGTGTGAGAGTATTTCGAATGCATGTATATATGTATATAACATGCATGCCTGGTGCCTGCAGAGACCAGAAGAGGGTGTTCAATCCCCTGGAACTGGAGTTACAGACAGTTGTGAACGATCATGTGGGTGCCGGGAACTGAACCAGGTTCTTCTGAAAGAGCAGCAAATGTTCTTTACCACCAAGCACGTCTCCGACTCTAGTGATTTCTATTTTGAAATGTGCTTGCTTGTTTTGAGAAAGACAGAATACCCAGAGCTCAGACAACTACTCCAGAGAGCAGATGGAGGATTTGTTTTTTTATCAGAGACTATAGGATTTCAGAAGGACTGGGTGCAGAGTTCCTGAGAGCTTGCGGACTCAACACTGCCTCCTCTGACACTGGGATGTTTCTGGGAAACGCCAGTGTGAGTTCAAGGGAGTCATGAGGTCACCCGAGGCAGCATCTCTCAACAGAGTTCTTAAACCTACAGCATCAGCAGCATCACCAGGAGGCTTGCTAAGGTTCAGATTGTCCGGCTTCTCAGGTGAATGAGAACTTGGTGGCTGGGTCCTTCTGGTGTAGCTCACATTGAATGCTGGGGAGGAGATGCAGACTGGTTCCTGGGGTCTCCAGTAAGGAGAATGAAGAAGAGAAGGATGGGAGGGCCTTGCTACCAGGAGGGGAAGCAGAGGATAATGAATGCAGATCCACCAGGTCAGCAGAGCCCAGGATGCAAAGATGTGCTAGTTCTTTGTCCTCTTTCCAGCGTAATAAAAATTGAGGTCGTGAACTGACAACAAAGGAAGAAGCTGGAGGTGAGAGAACTAAGTGTGAATGAAGAAAACAAACAGGGCGATGCCCCGAGCTTGCTCATCACCGCTCTCTGCCACACAGAGGGCAGGGCAGGTCCTAGGTTCTCTGTGTTGCTCAGCTCTGCCCACTGTGAGTGGAGGTCAGGATGGGCAGACAGGCCCTGGCAGTACCTTCAGGCTATGTTACCCAGCGCACACTCTGCAAGCCATGTGTGCTATTTCAATTAATGTTAACATAACTATCAGGAGGAATTCCCTCACTAGCATTAGACATGTGAGTGTCCAGCAGTGGCTGCTGTACTGCTTGGCGGAGCTGTCTATGTAGAAAGTCCCTTTGGACCTGCCGCCTGGCAGAGATCAGAGATCAAGGCTGCATCAGTGAGCAGAGAGCCCAGGTAAGACTGTGTGGCTTAGGGGCTCTTTCCAGCGTCCACTAGTGTAGTCGGTGACATCTGCGAGGAGAGAGCTTTAGGGGGAGATTGAACTTATGGACCAGTAATGCCACGGTGTCCTTCACACTGCATTTGGGGATGAGCAGGACACAGGCTTCATTGTCAGGTCGCTACTTGGAGCCAAATGCTCAGTGTCAATGGTACCTGCCTGCTTGTCTCTTGGCTTCCTGCTGTGTTTTGCAGGCTTTAACCCTTCCCAGCAGACAGTCACCCAATACTTGCCTGTCTGCCTGTGTTTATGCTTTCTGTGACAGGAGCCAGCTTTGCGATATCCCCCATTCCCTTGACTGGAACGGAACAGGGAAGTGCTGAGACACTTGCTCTACTGGGTGTAGTAGGATTTGTTAATGGATGTCCTTCCCACAGCGCAGCCATTCCCAAGGCACAGACAGGAAGTAACCTCTCTTCACTTTGCCCATGGCCAACTCTAGGAGGTGGCTGAAGGAGAGCGAAGGTGGAGAAACCTCTTCTGGCTTGTCCTCAGCTCCAGAATTCCCAATGCTGTATGCATCACTGTCAGATAGCTTATCCGTGATGATCACTCCTGCTCTCACGGCTTCAAATATCATCTGTGTACTGTTGACATTCAAGTCTGTATTTTCCAGTCCACATTGCTTCCTTGAAGGGCGGAAACGAACACCGTATGTTCCAGCTGGCATCTCAACTCACTAAGTAGGCAAAGCTGAGTGGTCAGCAAGTCCCAGGAATCAGTCTATCTCTGCTTCCCTAGCTCTGGGATTATAAGTGCACATCACCTTAGTAGGATCTTAAAAATTACAGTTACTAGCCAGGAGGTGTGGTTCACACCTTTAATTCCAGCACTTGGGAGGTAGAGGCAGGCAGATCCCTGGGTTAAAGGCCAGCTTGGTTTACATAGTGAGTTCCAGGACAGCCAGGGCTACACAGAGAAACCCTTTCTCTCTCCTTTCCTCTTTCCTTCCTTTCTTTTCCTTTCCTTCTTTCTCCCTCCCTCCCTCCCTCGCTCCCTCCCTCCCTCCCTCCCTCCCTCGCTCCCTCCCTCCCTCCCTCCCTCCCTCCCCCTCTCTCTTCCCCTTTCTTTCCCTTCCTTCCTCCCTCCCTCCCTTCCTCCCTCCCTCCTTCTCCCCCACTCTCTCTCTCTCTCTTTCTTTCTTTCTTTCTTTCTTTCTTTCTTTCTTTCTTTCTTTCTTTCTTTCTTTCCATGTATGTGTGTACCCATGTGAGCCACAGTGCACAAGCAGAGTTCTAAGGACAACTTGAAGGAGTTGATCCTTCTATTTGTACCGTGCAGATTCTGGTGGTGGACCTCAGCCATCAGGCTTGGAGGGAAATGCCTTTCCTGCAGCGGTATCTTTCTGTCCCCTCTCTTTTAAAAACAATACTTCTAGGGATTGTATGCACAAGTATTTTCTCCCCTGAGATGCCCCAGCCCCCTGTACTCATCACATTTTACCTTACATGTTTCTCTTCGTCAGCTTGGTAGGTGGTAAGGCAAGTTGCGTAGGATATACAGCATTTGTGGGGCTCATTCCTGATTCTAGAGCCTTCTACTCTGCAGATTGAAAAGAACCTTGAGAAGACTGAACACCCATATCCATACTGAAGTTTACACATTGATCCACACTGTTATGGTCTGACAGAATGAATCCTCATTTTCTTTGCCCTCTAGAGGCGGCCTCCAGAGGTAGCTCTGTGGCCAGCTGACTCTGTGTCTCTGCTTCCTTGGGCTGAGAGATGTCTGGTTCACAATTACATGCCTGGCTTCCTTCTTTGAAAACACCTGATGCCTGAATAATAAATTCAAAAGGGTTGAATATTACCTCAGAGTAATGGGTAGTTCTGACGAGGAAGGTAATTGAATGCATTCATTCATTCTCTTCAGCACTGGAACAATGTTGAGCTGTCTACGGGCAGTGTGCCTACTTTAAGTGTCTGTGTACACAAAGTTGCCATACATGGCCACCCATGGGTGTATGTTGGATGACATGTTTTATTAGTAGAAAGAGAATGTGCTAGATTTTTGAAATGGGCATAAAATGAGTTTTCTTCTACAGAAGCACGTCCTGGTCAGCAGCACCAGGCTGTCTTGAAACAGTAAGAGCAGAATCATCCAGTCCCACATCTTTTCTTTCAGAAGAGAGAAGGAATGTGCATGGGCCTTGGAAGGCTTTTTCAGACAACAATGGCCGGGATTGTATGAGGATGTAAGAGGAGACAGGTGTGAATGTTAGGGGCCAGTCAGGCTGCTATGGGACAATGCTCTTGTATATTGTAAGGATTTGTCACTTGTGTTAGTTTAATAAAACGCAGATTGGCCATTAGCCAGTCAGTAAGTATAGGTGGGGCAACCAGACTTAGAGAATTCTGGGAAGAGGAAAGGCAGAGAGTTAGTCACCAGCCAGACACAGAGGAAGCAAGATGAGAATGCCTTACTGAGAAAAGGTACCAAGCTACGTGGCTAAACATAGACAAGAATTATGTGTAGACCCAAGTTTCTGGCTCACCCAGTTTTGTAGTTATTCAGTTCCAAAGAAACACACAGAGGCTTATATTAATTATAAACTATTTGACCTCTTAGCTCAGTCTTATTAACTAGTTTTTACAACTTAAATCAACTCATAGTTCTTATTCTCAGTATGGCATTCTCATCTTGCTTCCTCTGTGTCTGGCTGATGACTGCATATCCACCTTTTCTCTTCCCAGAATTCTCTTAGTCTGGTTGCCCTACTTATACTTCCTGCCTGGATACTGGCCAATCAGCATTTTATTAAACTAATTTGAATGAAGAATCTTGACAGTGTACAACAGTATTCTTCCACAGCAAATTATGGGTTAATTTAAGTTGTAAGAGCTAGTTAATAATAAACCTGAGCTAATAGATCAAACAGTTTATAATTATTATAAGTCTCTGTGTGTTTCTTTGGGACTGAACGGCTGTGGGACCAGGCAGGGCAGAAACTTCCATCTGCAAAACCAGGCTGTGAGCTTCAGACCCCCTGGAACATGGCCACCTGGTGTGCACCTGCTTGTATGGTGGGGACCTGCATGTTAGTGATCCCCATACCCTCATGTTCTCTGTGTTGGCCTCTGCATGAAGAAATCCTGACCCAGGAGGAGACAGTATTTATACTTGGAGTATTTCTCACTGGTTGGATAACTGATCTCAGTTGTTTCTCTTCTTCCTGCCATAGCCAAGCAGGGTGTGCTTGTGGTCACAATCCCCAGTTACGTGGTTCAGCTTCAGAACCTTCACTGTGTGATTCAAGCATTTACTTTTCTGCTCTCTCTTTAGTGAAGTTAGAAGACTCAGTACCCAAGTGGTAAGTTCCCAAGTGACTTTTTGCCATAAGGGCAAACCGTAACACATAGATGGTCTTTGTGGTGTGGTCTCTGTTCATATGTGTCTCACAGGGTCTTAGCACTAATTTGCTCCTTTTAACTTAGACACTTTGGCATTCTTCTTGCTCCTTCAATGTCTTACATTTTTTTGTGTATCTTTGGTGTTCTTGTGTATCTTTTAGTAAGTTTGAATGGCTGCTACCACTCAGATAGTTTTAATAGTATGGTTTACCATTTGCCTCCATAACAGAGAGCAATAAAAGGGAAGTTCTCGTAACTTATTGGGGCCACCAGAAGTCAAACCTCCACATCTTTGTGTTTTATTATTCCCCAGGGATTGCGGTAGGGGTTTGATGGGGAAACAAGAGAGATGAGGTTTCTACACTCATGAGAGTTATATTCAAAAGAGGGAGAGAGGGAAGGAGGGAGGAAGGGAGGGAGGGAGAGAGAGAGAGAGAGAGAGAGAGAGAGGAAATAATCCAAACTAATCAGCTATTCTAGGGCTGGCTGCCTTTGGAGAGTGACAGTTACTGATTGTTGTGGAATGCTGTCCCCTGGAGTGGTGGAATTGTCCTCTGGAATGCTTGGCAGCAATTATGATTGTCTGCACTAGACCCATACAAGGTTGGGTCTTTTAACACTTCACCATGGAGGAGGGCTTTACTCCTTGAGGTTATGTAGACAGTCAAAATTTCCTGGGAGAAAGACATTTTCTTCAGTGGTATGTTGCGGGATCTCCTTCCGCTCCTTCAGCCAGTAGCCGCTGAGATACCAGCCCATTGGGGCATGGTCTCTCTCTCCCTTTAAAAAAGTGGCCACTTCTCTCCGCTCGCTCTCTGGCTTCCGGCTCTGCTTCCAGCGACTAGGCTCCCTTCCTGATTGCGAAGACGGCTGTTGTCTGGGACGGTGATCTGTAAGTTTTTTCCCCTTAAATACATAACCATCTATTAATCATAATTCCAAACTGGTCTGGGATTGTTTGTGACTTACGCCTTCACTGGTATAGTCACTTCTAAGCTGCCTGAGCTTCTATGGTAGCCACTCTCATTAACTTACAGGGGACCATAGTTTGGAGTGCAGCTGATACTTTGGTCTCTTGTTGATGCCATGTCTAGGGTGAATGGGTGTTTGTCCTCCAAGGAAAAATTCATACTGCATCCTTGACTTTGGGAGCTGGCACAGGAGAAGCTGAAGTCCAGTGCTACATCACAGCTTGGTCTGTGGTGGGCAAGACATTTCTAACATCTTTGGTAAAAAAAAGCACACACACAAATTCAATAGTCTATGTTTGTTTTATTCTTTTCGTCTAAAATTAAGGAGTAGGGACTGGAGAGATGATGGTGCAGTGGTCACAAGCCCTCTCTAGTCTTGCACAAGACTGGAATTGTGTTCCCAGCACCCATGCGATGGCTCACAACTGTCTGTAACTCCAGTTCCAGGGGATCTGATACCCTCTTCTGGTATCTGTAGGTTATGCACAAATGTGGTGCATAGACATAAAATACTCATACACTCATACAAATAAAATAAAAATGAATGAATAAAAAATAAACATAAGGGGGGGCTGGAGAGATGGCTCAGTGGTTAAGAGCATTGCTTGCTCTTCCAGAGGTCCTGAGTTCAATTCCTAGCAACCACATGGTGGTTCACAGCCATCTGTAAAGAGGTCTGGCGCCCTCTTCTGGCCTTCAGGCATACAGATAGAATATTGTATACATAATAAATAAATAAATATTAAAAAAAATAAACATAAGGGTAATTAAAACAATAAAATAAGTAATGTTAACTACCTGGATTGATTTTTTTTATATAATAATAGGTGTATAAAGCCTTCATGTCCAAACAGAAGTCTTTCCCTCACCCCTCTCCCATACCTTCTTTGGCTTAGACCTCAGATGGGGCCTGTGCTGTTCACTGTACTTTTGTGTCTGGTTCCATTGTGTTTGGACAGTGTTTTTAGATTTCCTCATGTTTTCTATTGCTGCTGGCTCATTGCCAATCAATCTTCCCATCTGTGGGTATAGACGGGGAGTCTCTAGGAGTGAGAGAACCAGGTTAGAAGGTAGATGTAACCACCCTACTGCAAAGGGTTAGAACCCCAGCTCTCCTTCGTTGCTGTCAACACTGATACTTCTAGCTTTTGATTTTCATCATTCAGTATGCATGTGGTTGAATCATTGTGGTTTTCTGGAGCCTTTTTCTGATAGCATTTTGTATCTATCTCTTTTTGTGTATTCGTTATTTGTGGATCTTCATGACAGGTCTGCCAAATAGTTTGTTTATTTGTTTACTTTCTTTTCATTTAAATTACATTTATTTATTTTATTTTGTATGTGGAGGTGAGAGGACAACTTTCAGGAGTCACTTCTCTTTTTGCCATGGGGTCTGGGGATCTAACTCAAGCCATCAGGTTTGGTGCCAAGCGCCCTTTACTGCTGAGCCATCTTGCAGGTCCTAACATTGTTAATTTTAAACAGCTCAGTGGTAAGGGTGATTTTTGTTTTCATCCTGGCTTCATTTTGCAACACACTTACTGCATGTGTTTTTCACAGTCTCTGACTTATCTATTCATAATCTTGCTTGGTACTTTTTGTGAGAAAAATTTTGAATGTTAATAAAGTCCAATATATTATTTTCTTTTGTAGTTAGATTTTTGTGTTTAAAAATAAATCATTGTGCATTCTAAACTTGAAGAAATGTTCTCTCTTAGAATTTATGTTTCCAACTTCTGTGTTAGCTCTGTGATGCACCTTGAATTAATTCTCTTGTGTGGTATGAGATTGAGGTTGAAGCTCATTTTGAAAAGTGTGCATCTGGAGAGATGGTTAAGGGCACTCATTCCTCTGGCAGAGGATCTGGGTTCAGTTCTCAGCACCAACATGGCAGCTCATAGCCATCTGTAACTCAAATTCCAGGGGGGTCTGGTAGTGAGATTGCATTTGTATTTTAACAAATAAAGTTTGTTCAAAGGTCATAGAGTAAAACAGACCCACTGGTCAGCCTTACAAATGAGGCGGTGGTGACACACACCTTTAATCCCAGTAGCCACAATAGTTTGCCATAGAAAACAGGTGGTAGTGGTACACACCTTCAATCCCAGCCCTAGAGAGGAATTTAAGATGGGAGGAGACAGCTCTCAGACATAGTCTCCTTCTGAGATTCCTGGAGGCAGGATCGCCATTTCAGACTGAGGTAGAGGTAAGAGCCAGTGGCTGACGGTTTTGCTTTTCTGACCTTCAGGTTCAACCCCAATATCTGTCTCTGAGTTTTTATTAATCGTGTTACCGGATCTGATGCCCTCTTCTGGTCTCTGGAGGCAGTGCATGCACATGGTGCACCTACATACATGCAGACAAACACCCCATATACATGAGATTAAAACAAGCAAACCTCAAACTTTGCAGCTCTTCCTTCTCCAGTTTAATTGGCCTGGTGACTCTGTCAGCATTCATTTGAGTGTGTTGTGTCTGAGTCTATTCCTGTGCTCTCCATTCTGCTCAGTCTTCTGTATCTTTATTCATATCCTCTTCCACTGTTGGTTATTGTGGTGTTGGGAAAGTCTTGAAATCAGGAGTAGAAGGAATCCAACTCTGTTCTTGGTATTTATGATTACTTGCTTATACTGGAGCCTTTGAATTTTAATTGTGATTTTAGAATTAGTTGTAAATGTCTTCAGAAAAGTCTTGCAAGGAATTTTGATTTTGAGTCAATCAGATCTGTGTGTCAATCAGATCATGAACAACTAAACAAGTTTTCCATGTCCTAGGCTATAAAGAGTATATATCTTCCCATTGCTTAAGGTTTAAAAATTCTTATAATATAGTTTTTAGCATATGGGTACATATCTCTCATTGGATTCATTATTACTATTATTATTAATAATAATATTAATAATCCAACCCAAGTCCTCTTGTAACCTAAGGAATTTCCTACCACTGAGCCACATGTCCTTATCTAGATTTCTTCTATACTAATGACACACGTATATATATGTATATATAATACCATATATATAATAACAATGATATTATAATTTTAATTATTTGTTAGTATTTTATAAGATTAGCGCTTGTTTATATATACTGACCATTTGTTTTACAATCTTTGTTAAAGCTTATTTATTTAGCCTGAGAACTCTTTGTGTGTCGATTCTGTAAGGTGTCCCCCATTTGCAAATGTGTCATCTCTGAATAATGACACCTTACTTCTTCTGTCTTTGGTGTTGTTGTTATTCTTGCTTGGCTTTTTTTTTTTTGAGATGGGGTTTCTCTGTGTAACAGCTCTGCCTGTTCTGGAACTCTCTTTGTAGACCATTCTGGCCTTGAGCTCACAGAGCTGCACCTACCTTTGCCTCCCAAGCATGGGGACTACAGGTGCGAGCCACCACCGCTCAGCGACTTCTATCTTTTCAATAATTTTTATTTACTTCTTTTCTTGCTTTATTGCAATAGTTATGGTGTCTAGGGTAGGACTGAACATTCCTGTTTCAATCCATATGGGAAAGCATCTAATCCTTCATTATTACGATGCTACAGGCTGGGTCTGTTATTGGTTCACTCCAGAAGACTGAATAGTTATCCATATGATTTACATTTGCTGAGAGCTGTGCTTAAAAATATTACAATGATTGTTTATTGAGGAATGCATTAATTAATTAATCATTATGCATTCTGGAAAGACCCATGAGCTTAAACATCTCTTCTTGGAAAGAATTCTAGATATTTTTTAATTAACCAGAAGAAAATAGGTAGAAATTATTGACCTCCTTCCTTGACCTGGTCCAAGAAATTCATCAAATTCATCTTCTGTCATGGCTTCTTGGACCCTGGAAGGAGGAATCATATCTGTGAGGGCCTTGTGGGCCTACATCAGTCGTCACCTTGTTCTGACTGTCCATCTTTTGAAGCTTGGGAATTTAGATATCTCTCATTGTTCTGCATTGGGGTTTTTCATAGTTGGGATAGTGGTCCTTCTGGGAGCCATCTGGAATAGCTCTATTGTCTCTCGGAAACTCCAATCAAACGATGCCCCCTTTTCATCAACAGGTGAAATAAAACTTTGAAGCTGAGGATGGTGTCAGTGGTCAGGCAGGTAGGCTATATGTGTGAGACCATATTTCAGTCCTTATCCTTGAACAAAAATGTGGAATTGTGTCCCATTGGACCATCACGGGGCACCAGCCCTAAATCAGAGCTATGCAGTGGTCTGAAGGATAAATGAGGCTGATTGGCTAGACCTGGTCACATTTCTAGCCATGGGTGGTGGAGTCAGCACCTGGGTGAGTGAGAAACCACTCTGCAGCTCATACAAAGGGGGAATGGAAAGTAAGCAGACAAGAACAAGAAAAGACAAAGCCACCCACCCACCCACGCTCATCAGCAACCATCCAGGTACCTCCAGCTTCTTGGGTAATTTTCTGTTGGTATATAGCAGAGAAACATACTTCAATTTCAGTGGCCTTTAGGGTGCTCTTTGTGTACGTTGGGTAAGTGAATGCTTGCTGGTAGTATAGTTCATTGGGTTTACAGTGGACTGAACAAATATACCTTAAGAGTGTTGACTCATGAATCAATGTTGACCTGGAAGATGGTCCCCAAGGCCATGCTGTCTGGTTTTGTAAACAATCCACTTTAGGCTGACATTTCTACTCAGCAACTTGGATGAAGCAATCACAGATATATTTAGAAGCGTTTTAGACAAACTGCCCCTGGAATGTTGGATTTTTTTTTATTAGTTAACTTATGGAAAAATAGTATATGACCTCTATCTTTTTATTTTTCACTGTGGAAGCATACAAATATAACTGTTCCTTTGGCGAACGTTTTACTGTGATGAGGGAGATCTGTCTCATAAGAGAGGGCCATGGTGTTACCCTAGAAGACAGCTTTTCTCAAGGAGGGATAATTGGCTGCCTTGTATACACATTAAAATAAAACAACATAGCAGATACTTCACAAACAACGCAACACAACGTTTTAGTTTTTTAAATGACAGCGATTCTAATTTCTGTCATTTCCTCCCGAGACATTTGTTATTTTAGAAATCTGTACTTGACAGCGCATCGTAGCATGGAACCTTGATTGCTTTTCAAACTTTTTAGAAAACCTGGGATGAAGTGGCTTTGATGATACTTACACAAGAACGATGCTGTTCATGACTTGTCACTCAATTGAGATTTCTTTCCCCTTCTACCAAGAGGGGTTGAAAACCACTCACCCTACTCAAGCTGCAAGTGCACACTTTGATCTGACACACCTGAGCCGCTTCTGCACCCTTTCCTCAGACAGGGGGAAAGCCACGGGAACTGAAGAATACAGGAAGGATGAGGGGCATTCTCCTAGAGACTCCCTCACCAGGGGTGCTCAAAACCTCTCATCGTTTTGACTGCGGCAGGCAAGGGGTGATAGAGCAAGCCAATAAGATTCTCCCTGTTTCTAGCTACCTGTGGATTGGTGAAAAATGGTGGTGGGGGAGATAGATGCCTAGCTGGACAGCAGAAGCAGGCCCCTAAGAATTTCATTAGGTTGGACTCAGGAATCCACTCAGAAAATGGGATTTCAGGGATTAGTGTTTAGCTCTTCCTCATGACCATAGCCTCACCTGTACAAGGATAGGACTGTCTTAATAGCATTTCACATGAAAAACACCTTAAATTTGAACCACCCCAAGTTCAGGATGACTCAGAAGAGTCAACATCATCAGTCTGAAGCCTCCTTAATCGGGGACATAATGCCAAGATCCTGGGAGATAAAGGGAGGTAATCGTTGCTCTTCAACAAGATTGTCCACTTTCTGGGCTAGGTCATTTTTTTCCCCTGTGGTTTTTCTTGTGATCTCTGTGTTACTTGCAGCTGTGGCTGCTGCTCACTGTGTGCCAGCACCATCCTCCACATATAGTCACCAAAATTATCTCCAGGGCACATAACCTCTGAAGGGTGTGGACAAATGACCCTGGCTGTGAGTGGTCACACAGAGAAGTCTCTCTGGAGCGTGAAGTCAGTTCTGAGAGCTCCATCACACCATGAATATTCACACCCTAGATTAAGCCCAAAGTGCTGGGTGAATAAGCACCCATGTCAGGTTGTTGGAGGAAGCTAGGAATGGTGGGAACAGAGGAGGAATGTTTGTCACGAGGTGGTCTTAGGGGTAGCTGTCGGGGTGGGCTAGCCTTATTCAAACCTCTCCTTTTATTCTCAGGGTCTTCCCTGTGACTCCTCCCTTTTTTCCTTTCTCTTCTGGGACTCATGTAACTTCCTACTGAGTATTTTTTATTGTAATAAAATACACATACTTGTGTGCATTTTTTAGTATGAAAAATACATATATAATACAACAGTCATGGAAGCAAAGGATTCAGGCTCATTCCCTGTGTTGATTGGCTGTCATCAATATCTTCATAGTCTTTGTTATCTTGAATAATCCATTCAGTTTTGTTTCCCTTCACACCTCCGAGCACAGAGAAGCATCACTAGCTTCCTTACTGGAATCCCCAACCTTGTAGAACTCCATGTGATGTGAGATTCTCCTCCGTAGGCTGTGAATATGTCTTATTGCCATTGGTTGATAAAAAAGCTGCTTTCAGCCAAAGGCTTAACAGAGTAAAGCCAGGCAGAAAGTCCAAACAGAGATGTAGGAGAGTCAGAGTCAGAGGGAGAAGCCATGTAGCCATTGGAGGAGACAGATGCTGGACCGAACCTTTCCGGTAGGCCACAACCACATAGCAATACACAGATCACTAGGTTAATTTAAGATATAAGAGCTAGCCAATAAGAAGTGTGAGCTAATAGGGCAAGCAGTGTTGTAATAACATAGTTTCTGTGTAATTATTTTGGGCCTGGGTGGCCAGGAAACGAACAAGTAACCTCCAACAAAACCCATGTCTAGTGGGGATTGTTGCAGAAGGCAGTCCTATGAGCAAGACAGCTACTACCTTCATCAAATCAGCTGTGCCTTCTTGCAAGTGTCAATCACAACCAGGCCTGTGGACTGTTCACATCCCCTCATAGAAGGAAGGGTTGGGGAATCTCAGTGGATCCTCACTTGAGTTTATAGCTTATTATCTTTGCCCTAATTGCATGTGGCCTCAGGATCTCTGGAGAATATATAGGTTGGGGAAGGCTAACTTAGCGGGGTCTTCATCTGTGCAGAAATGGGGGAACCATCATTCATATTGATTTCAGATCTTCCGTGAAGACTGTTTTATGGTGAAGATGCTCCTGTCAAAGTAACCCCTTACCCATGATCTGTAAGCAAGCCTAATAGATTCATTGGTTTCCCAAAGTAAACTCTGCTGGAAAGGTACTTTGGTTTGCATTGGGACTTTATGAGGAAGGGGTAGGATGTTGTTTATATCTCCCCAGGGAAGGTATTCTCACAGTAGACAATGAGACTCAGCTACTCACAACAGCCCTCACACCCTCTGAACCCAGCTCAGCAGGGCTTTCATGGCTTCTCCTTCATGGGTGTGTATATCATAGACCACGCCATGTTATGTGGATGTGTGTGTATATCATAGACCACCCTATGCCATGCGGATGTGTGTGTATACCATAGACCACCCCATGCTATGCTCCCCAGCAGATGTCTAAGCTCTTCTTAGTGCATCTCTTTTGCCTAAAGTGAGCTTCCTATGCTCTTTACAAACTTCACGCCCTCAACTTAGTCCCATCTGTCTCCTTTTGGTCCATCCCACGAAGGTCATGTAGTCATGTTTTCTGAAGTTAGCTGCCCTATGTTTTTACCAGCATCCCTGCTATGTCTTCTGCCTCCAGGACCTGCTATAATAGCCTCGTTTCCTTCTAGAAGGTTTGGAACATGTCTGTTATTTTCTCTTAATAAGTCATGGCAGACATCAGGATGCCATAACAAATTACCATAGGCTTAGTGGCTTAATTCATAGATATTTACTCTCACATTTCTTGGAGCTGGGAACTCCAGGATCAGAATACCAACGTATGACCAGGTGCCTTGGAGGTTCATCTTTCTGGCTTGTAGATGTCACCTTTGTGCTATGCCCTCACATAATATAAATAAGGATGGTGATCTCTGGTATCTTCTTATTTATTTCTTTCCTTGTTTTAGATGCATAGGAGTATTTGTCTGCTTATATGTCTGTGTGCTCTTGAGGCAAGATGAGGGTATCAGATCCCTTGGGACTGGGGTTGCTAATAGTTGTGAGCTGCCATGTGGGTGCTGGTAATTAAACCTGGATCCTCTGGAAGAACAACTGGTCCTATTCACTTCTAAGCCATGTCTCCAGACATCTGTGTTACCTTCTTAAGGGCATCAATCTCATCAAGAGGCTCCCACCCTCATGACCCCATTTAAAGCTAATGACCGACTAAGGGTCCCATAGTCTAACCTATTGCATTGGAGACTTCAACATCTGAATTTGAAGGGAGGTATCCTTGTCATATGCTCATCCATCTTCTTCCTAAAACCTCATCTCATCACTAAGCTTCCTCTTCCAGTCCTTATTGCACGCTGTAGCCAGTCCTGGTCTTCCATGGGGCTTGCCAGGTTGTGATCCCACACAGACTGTAGCCAGGGGAATGCACACCCCTTAGCAAGGCATTTGAGACTTTTCATGAACCTGCCTTCCTCCATCTCTCTCTTAGCATCCCTATTACATCATGTTCCCACTGTCAACTCTGTGGGGCGAATTGTTATTATGCCTGTCTTTGCTTGATGCTTTGATACCTGTGCGTGTGGTTCAGCCCCTTTGATGCTCTTCACATGTACCGTGTCTTTTCTTGACCCATCCTGGTCAAGAACACGGGGTTCTTTTTCCTGGTTGATACAGCATATATCCCCAGATTCTATTTAATCTACTTTTGTTTTGCCTTCTTTTGCATTTTGTTTCACCTTCATTCCTCAGAGAGGAAACTTCCCCAGGGCAGGAACTCTGCCCATTTGCACTTGGTTCATGCCAGGGTTTTGCGCACTTCCAGACCTTTGATACACTGCATGCTAGATAGCTTAGATTTCCTTCTGCAGAGAGGGAGAGGGCAAAAGTCAGACAATAACCAGGAGTTCTTGATTTTGATTTAATCAGAGGAGTTTTGAGTTGAGTGAGAATTGATCAATAATGAAGAGGCTAAGAGGTGCTGAGTGCCTGTTTCTGATAATGTTCAAACAAAAGCCACGAAGACAATCTTTTAGAGTGTTATCAAGAGAATTCCTGAATTCTGGAGGTTGTTAGAAGCCACGTAAGGCTAAGTTTCTCAGCACTGTTGACCTTTGGCAGTGGGTGACTCTTTTTTTGTGGTAATGAGGACTGTCCTGTGTATTAAAGGATGGTGAGCTGTGTCTTTAACATTCATTTAGAGACTAGTAGCAGTTCAAGGTTGTGACCTTAACAATGTTTCCAAGCCATGACAAATGCTCCTGGTAGACAAAAATCACTCAGGTTCAGCACGATTGCTTTTGGGCCTTTTCTATGAAGAGTATATTTAGTATTTGTCCCTGTTTTCAAAGTAACTACCTCAGGATGAATGGAAATTTCGTGGACTGGGAAAGGGAAGACTGTGAAGTTCTTTGTTGTTGTTGAGCTGCCCTTGTGCCATGTCAGTCTTTGAGGTGGGGAGATCTATTTCCCACTCTGTCTTGGCTGTAAATGCCCCCCCCCCCATGTGTTTGAGCTCTTGGTCCCCAGACAGTTGCATTGCTTCAGGAAGCTGCACATCTTGTAGGTGGTAAAACCTCACTAGAGAAAGGCTGTCATTGCTGGTTGGTCTTAGGCTTTAAAACTTGCCCTCACTTCTCTGGTCTTGGCGACATGTTCTACGAAGTTGTGAGGAGTTGAGGGATTCTAATAGCCTTGTCTGTTGTTACAGAGCCCCCAGCCACCATGGATTCTCTTCCATGGTGGGCACTCAAACCATGAGCCTGAACACATCCTTAAGTTGCTTCTTGTGAGTTGTTTAGTCAGAGAGGAAAGAGGGATAACTTGCAGGTTGCGGATGAAGAAGCTGGGGATGAGAAAAGTTACACAGCTGCGTCAGGGGCACGCTTGGTCTCAGCTGCGGGTTTCTGGCAAAACCTGTCATTTCCTCTGCTTTCTTCTTCTTCCCCCAAGTGGTCTCTCCACTGTCACCACACTCATCTCTCACACCCACCTTTCTCCCTTCAGGAGCCTCACCTTTAAAATCTGAGGCTCTTCTGGTGTTTGCTTTCTGTAGTTTTCCACAGATCCCTGGCTCAGCGCTCACCTACAGGAGCCTCAGGTGTTTAGAGCATCCTTGGTCCTCATGAATAGAGGGCTCACTCGAAATACTCGGACATCCAGATCTTCCCATCTAACACAGCTAATGGCTTGTTTCAGGTGAAGCTAACTTGTTAGTAAGGTGAAAACTTTAAATACCAGTAGAGCCACAGCACTGCTAACCCTGATCAGCATCTCTCTTCTTGTTCCGTTCTGCCGAAACAAGGCCTCTAACCTCCTGTAAAAGACTTTAGAAGCCTTCCTAGGGTCTTGTCATTCAGTTGCATAGTTTCATCTGCCTGTGAAGGCATTGAAGGGATCGTATCATTTGGTCCCATAATTTCATCAGTCTGTGAAGGCATTTTTCTTTTAACTCTACTGTTATCCAGTCTAGAAGATTCTGTAAACGAGGTCCCCATTGTTTGGGTTGACAGAACTCATACAATTCAGCATATATGTCCAGGAAGCTATGCCTGAAAGACTCCAGAGAGGCAAGCCTCGAGGGATCCAGGTGTCTTCTTTACGTAGGCCTCTACTCACGGTAGCAGAGTAGGGCTGGGTCCAAGTTGATGGGGATTCTTAGTCTGGTTAACTGACATGTTCCTGGCCACTTTAGTCTCAGTCTTTGAAATCTCTTAAAGAAATACCCCCATGCCGTGTGTTCCTGTCCTGGAAAAGGTGAACGCTTAAGCCTTGCTTATAAGAAGTAGTGGCTGTATGGTGTCGTGTGCACAGGGGGAAGGGGAGCTCTTAACTACTGGATTTGGCTTGAACTCATGCTTTCTTACAAGAAGGAAAAGAGATTTGGCACTAGGCTTAAACTGTGCCAACATTTCCCGTGACATGAATGAAGGGCTTAGCAAAGTTTTAGCACAGAGCACACCCACCGGCTGTGCCGATTCAGCTGGGTTTGGCTCACCCCTAGGTTGACTTGGCATGTATGGCTGGTTCAAGCTTCTGCTCCTGAGTTGACAGCTGGGATGCATATGACCAATCACATCAGGAACTGTGACTGGAGAGATGCAGACACTCTAGGGTGCATGTTAATGTTACACCCTGGACTATAAATCTCGAGACTTTGGCTAGGAGCACGTAGATGACCGCTATTTCCCTGCCATGTAAGGCATGAGTGGAGGAGGAAGACAGTCTGCAGAGGAAGAAGAGGAGAGAGGGATGGTCACGTGAACAGGGCCCTCAGTGACAGACTACCCCGAGAACTATCAGGCAACATCCTGAAATTTAGCATATGGGCTATCTTGATGGAGCGATGACATCTGATGTTCTGTAACACAGCAGGGAAATTGGTTGACAACAATGATTGCAGATTTCAAAGTTGCTATTAGAGAGGATCTGAATGTACCCAACATTCCAGAAGGGAATGATAAATGTTTAAGGTGATGGATAGCCCAATTATCTCCTCTAAACATTATTCATTCTATATGTGTATTGAAATACCACACTGTACCCCGTAAGTATGTACCAATAAAATGGAACAAAACAAAAGCAACAGCAAAAACCTTTCAAGATCTGTCAGGACTTCCAGTATGATTGATGTGGGCGTGTGTGTGTCTGCTTTGGGAATCTTACTCTCTCTCTCTCTCTCTCTTTCTCTCTCTCTCTCTCTCTCTCTCTCTCTTTTTTAACCACAAAAAAGGAAGTTTGGTGTTCATCTGTTTGGTAGTATCTATTAAAGGTTCAAAGGCCACTGCCAAACTCCCCAGCCTCATTTGGTCTTTTTGAAGACTGGGGTCTGTGGGAAGAAAGAGACAGCTGAGCTTCTCCAAACCCACAGCTCCTTGGAGGAGGGGTAGAAGCCGTCCTTATCACTGTCTCATGGGAATAAAAATGAGCCCCTCATTGTGAGGATTCAAACTGTTGCCTTGTTTATTCCTGTCAAAGTTTCAGGCTTCTGGTATACAAACAGGAAGTACATGTGCGTCTGTGTGGGTACATATGTCTGTGTGAGTGTCTGCTGGTATGTATATCTCTGTTTGTATGTCTGGCATGTGTATCTGTGAGTGTGTGTGTGTGTGTGTGTGTGTGTGTGAGGTGTCTCTCTCCCCCTCGCTCTGTATATGTGCCTGCTTTTATGTGTATATCTGTGTGTATGCTGGCATGTGTATTTGTGAGTGTATGTGTGTGTCATGTCTCTCTTTCTCTCCCTCTCTCTGTGTATGTGCCTGCTGGTATGTGTATCTCTGTGTGTATGTCTGGCATGTGTATTTGTGCATGTGTACCTGGTGTGTGTGTGTTTCTTTCTCTCTGTGAGGTTGGAAGTGGTGGCAGTGGGATTCTAATTTGCTGCACTCACAACCACTGTTAATATGCCTGGTGTTAGAGAGTGTCCGTTGATGACGAGGTGCAGTTTAATGTCACATAGCGTCAGGTGAGACATGATACTTACACTCGAATCCTGAGAAACTCCATGTTCAGTGGACCACCCATTGTCTTCGGCTTCAAACCTGTTCTGGGTTGGGGAGGGGTCAGAGTTCAGGTTACGCTGAGTCTTGGAACATCTGGGTAAAGATGGAAAAAAATGCAGACCTGCAGTTTCCAAAAACAGTTTTAGCTGTGTGTGTGTGCGTGTGCATGTGTGTGCACGTGTGTGTGTGTGTGCATGTGTGTGTATGTAGGTGCAGTAAGCAGGATAAAACAACAACATATACTTAGGCTTTGTGTCTAGTTTCCAGATGATAACAGGGTTCACTTTCCTGAGCAATGTCACTAATGTGTTGTCGTCTCTGCTGAATCAGAGATTTGTTTGTAAAGCTCCCCAAACAAAGCTGCTACTTGGGAGGTTTGGCAAACTGCTCAGTCTGGAAGACCCGAATCTCCCAGTCTGTCAAATTCTATGCAAGGGATGACTTTAAAATGTCTCTTTGGTCTTATGTGTTTGGAAACAAACTTTGAAGCAGGGGGTGAGGGAATTGCATTTGGAAGGAGGACCTGTAAGCCAGCTTGTTTTGTATGTGAGATATGACAAGATTCTTATAGATTTGCTTTAAAAAATGAAACCTCAGAAGGTGTAGTCTGACATCCCCGGGGCCATCTGATAAATGCTGATGGCTTGGCGACTCGGCACACCGCTTCCCACTCCCTCCATTTCACATTTATTTCTTTGAAAGCCTCACTGAAGCCTGAGCTTAGGAGGTCTCTGGCAGCCTTTGCCGAGGAAAAACCCTCTCAGGAGAGAGTCTTGTGGTGCGTGGAACACCCACAGCGTGCCGCCACGTGAAGGGCCTCGCAGATGGCAGCCTGTCGAGACCATGGATTTCTTTGCAGGTCTGCTTGTGTTTCTTTGATTGAGCTATGTGAGGTCTTTTTTCAAGCTACCTTCTTAGCGAGTGGCGTGCCTTTTGGTTTTGGCGTTTGATCCCCAATTGCTTAGAAATGTCCTCGGTAAAAAGACAAGGTAAACATGGCTTCAGATGCTGTCGGGTGGTGAGGGGGGCACATGTGGTCTTTCTCGTAGATAAGAGCCACCCAGAAACAGAAGCTGGTGCTGGTACATGGGTTCTTTGTACCCAGAACATGTCTGCTGTTACGGACGAGCCCTCTCCAATGGCTGCTGTCAACCTTGTCATATTTTATTCATGAGTTGTGTGTGTCTGGATGAAATACGAAAAGCTAAGTTCCACATCATAATTATGGTATAAGAAGATAAAATTGTTATTATTGTGACATGTTTTGAAGAATTTAAAAACCTTTCTAATAGTTCACTTGGAAAAGTTCCTCAGACTGACTGACTGTGTAGCATACATTTATGCTGTTCCGAGGCTCCTGCACTCAGTTCTGCCGGGATGCGCGGTGATAGGTTCTGCGCACACAGCGGATGAGCGCGTAACTAGGAAAAGCGCTCCAGAAAGAGTTCCACGTAAGCGAAAATGCTGACAGTCGTTTCGCATCTGCCACGCTCACATTATCACTCTCTAGTTGGTCCAAGTGCTGTATTCCTTTCTGCTTCTCAAGACTTGTACTATTTTTGTGTAGCGGGGCACCTGGATCATCTGGTATGTCTGGTCTTGGGGAAATGTGTCAGAAGAAGCCCACGTAAAAGGGCTACGCACACCCCACAGGTGTCGAGGATAGCAGCACAGGTTTTAGACAGTAAGCGCAAGGCGCTAGTTTGCATCATGCATGGAGGAAGGAGGCTGGACTGCTTTGAGGAAAAAGGTGTGTCAGGCTCATTCCAAAGCCAAGCGTTGTTACACAGGTCTCCTCTGCTGAGTCAGGGCTCAGGTGCTTCTCATGTATGAGGATTTATCTGGAGATGCTTATGGCCTCTGACTTTGGTCCAGATGACACATGGACTCACTGTGCTGCGCCTTCCTTAACGCTTGCTATCCTGGCTGTGGTACCGTCTCATGCTGCCTGACTGAAAGCAGCCCGAGGAGGCTGCAGGATGCAAGGCTTCCCACGTATTCGATGTGGACACTCATCCTGTATGATGTCATCCTACACAGCTCACGGTCCAGGAGGAAAGTGAATGCTATTTTCAATATTGCTCATGGGTGGCCACGCGCCCATCATTTGGATTCTGTGGGAGACAGGCCATCGTTGTCACTTGCCACTGTTTTCTGGAGGAGGCCGTAAGGCTGAAAGGCATTATTAGCTGACAGCCTGGATTTTGATGTTATTAAATGTCACTCAGGCCCTGAGTGTAAAGACTGACGGTAGATCACAGGTCTTCTGACCCCCAAATCCCACCTCAGTGCTAGGCCAACCTTCTTGACGCTTTTTCAATCACACAGAAAAATGGCTGTTTGTAGATGATATTGGTGAACAGAAAATGGATTTTTGTTTTATGTGTTCTGCTTGGTCATCATGAGGGCTGAACAGATCCATTCCTGTCACCAGGGCTTGGGTATCCTGTGGAGAGCCAACAGTGGCGAGCCTACAGAAGCTTCAAGGGCTGTAAACATGGGGGTGAATGGAAGGCCCAGGTGAAATCCAGGAAGGGTCTCTGAGGGCAGGGAGCAGGAGAGGTTTGTATATGGTATATAGGTTGCATGTAATTTTGGTTCAGGGTTAGGACAGGACTAGAAGGATCCTGATCATAGAACGTAGGGGTCAGCTGGGAAATAACAGAGTGGTATGTACCTGGGAGGGGCTGCAGCAGCTGGTGATGGGAGCATGCACCATCTCCTACGTCAGCCTCTGCACTGGTGATGGCAGTGTGCACCGTCTCCTGCGTCAGTTTCCACACTGGTGATGGCAGCATGCACCGTCTCCTGCGTCAGCCTCCGCATCCGTGCTTTGCCTCCCAAGGAAAATAGGCCCTATGTTTCTGGGACATCTCATCTCACTTCCCTGTTTTCCTGGAGATCTCAATTTTTACACAAAACTCTTTTATTATTCAGAGTTCTCTGGGTGAATAGAACTGAGAATCTATCTGTCCGTCTGTTTATTCACCCATCTGCTCATGTAACTCTATGGGATTCAGTAGCGTGGCCTCCAGGCTGTGGTCCAGGTAGCTTTATGATGCCTGTCTCCTGGTGGAAAGGTCAAGAATCTGGTAGTTGTTCAGTCCATGAGGCTGCATGTCTCAGCTGTCACAATCTGGTGCTGATTGAAACACAATTGAAATGCCACTACAGCAATAACCATTTCTTTTAAATAATTAAAAAATTTTTTTTTGTGCGTGTGTGTGTTTGCATGCATATGCTAGCCATGGTGCACATGTAGAAGTTTGAGCAATTTGTAGGAGTGAGTTCTCTCCTTCTAACAAGACAGAACTCGGGTCATTAGGCTTGGTGGCAAGCAACCACATTCGTTGATCCACCTTGCTGAACCTGGCACAGCCATTTTAGGTGTACCATTAGCAGTGTTGGCTATGCTGTGTACTGTAGAAAAACATCTAGACAAGTTTTTCTTTGCAAAATCATTACATCCTAACTCCCCATTTTAGTGAGACTGAATTGTCCCCAAAGCTCTGTGGCCACTGGAGCAAGGGACATTGTGTGTGATCAGAGTGGCACAGTTACGTCCTAGGTGCTATGAGCCCAGGGAGGGTGTCTTGGCCCATTTTGTGCTGACACAGAAACCTCTGAGACTGAGCATTTTAAGAAGAAACAAGGCTTTTATTTAGGTCACATTCTTGGAGGTTCATGACTTTGATGTTCCTCAGCTTCTGGGGAGGGATCTGTCATGTGCGGCAGGGGTGCGCCAGAGAGAAATGGGCTTCGTGGTGAGAGTGTCAGGGAGACAGGAGGTGGCCCAGAAGCTTTTTTCTAACAGCTTCTCTCACAGGACTGAGCTTCCTCCTGAGAGATCCAACCCATTCCACAGAACGTGCATTGATGCCTCCGCAGAGGTGGCCATTGACCCCTCCACAGAGGTGGCCATTGACCCCTCCGCAGAGGTGGCCATTGACCTTCCGCAGAGGTGGCCATTGATCCTCCGCAGAGGTGGCCAGAGAAACTCCTGTACTTTGTTTGCTCTGTCTCTAATTTCAGTGTGTACTTTTGGAAGCCTTCTCTTTCTATGAGTGACCGGATGGAGGAATGATAGTGGTGATGGTGAAGATGATTCTGTGTGTGTTTTACCTTTAAAGAAGGCTTTCTGTTCTCATTTACATACTGATCTTCAGGAGAGTCTAATGCACTGCTGTGCGCAGGCCACGGCTCTGGGTTCTGGTTGAATGCAAAGAATGACAGATGTCCTGTCCCTGTGGAGTCCTTGTCTAAATGCTGCAAAGAGAGTCCATGAATCTATTCATCCATCCATCCATTTGTCTGTCCATCCATCCTTCCATCTCTCCAGTCACATAGTCAACAGATATTGTTGTATTAGGCACTGTTCTGGGAATGAATAGAGAAAAGACAAGAGTCTCTGTCTGTAACTCTGCATGAGCCTTCTTTCCCACAGAGGTGGCCAAGGGTGATAAACAAGTGTGCTAAAAGAGCGTTGACCTCATATTTATGTTGTGATGGAAGTAACAAGCAACACACACACAACACACATGCACGCACACACACACACAGACACACATGCACACATACTCGCACACGTGCACACACAAACACACATGCACACGCGCGCGCACACACACAGACGTGCGCGCACACACACAGGCACACACACACAAGCAGACACATACACACACGCAGATACACACAGGCACACACACAGATATGCACACACCAATGTACACCACCCCCCACATGTACACACAGATGCATGAACACACACGCATGCACGCACACAGACATGCACACACACGCACACACACACAGGTGGGAGGGCTGAGCATGACCAAACAACTTAGGGAGAAGGTTGACTTTAAATATCAATGTTGGGGAAGGCATTGTTGAAGATGTGATATTAGAACTGATTGCTAAAGGAAGGCGCCAGATGTGCAGAGAACACATTCTTCATGTTTGCCTATAGTCTTATTGATGACTCTGCTAGACACTGTCCTAGTTCTTTATATCCATTAACTCACTCTTGAAAGGGAGATGCTGTATAAACCCCATTTTACAGGAGGGAAAACCAAGGCACAGAAAAGGAAATAAAGGAATCAGTTGGTCAAGGCTAAATGTTTAGGCACTGGCAAAGCCAGGAATGGAACCATCTCTATCCCTCAGATTCAGATAACTTTAATGGGTGTGCAGATGTCCCAGGAGGGTGGATGTCTGAGAGGATTCCAGAAGAGCATGGCCATGCTTAGATCATGTGAGATCATCTAAGTCAGGACAAAGAAGGAAGGTTTCATTTACAGTGCAGCAGGGGTTGCTGTAGGCAGAATAAAGGCCACCCCCAGCAAGAGATCACTTCATAATTTCCACACTCCAGGATGGTGTTATGGGGCTCTGCAGAGCTGAGTAAGGAATTGGAAGAAGGCATCACATACTAGCTTATCCAGAAAGACCAGTAGAAGAAGAGGCCTTATGAGATGGAAACGGGAAGTCAGAGAGAGAAGAGACGAGGAAGCAGAGGCAGAGGGAGATCATCAGAGGCTGTACTGCTGAAGACGGGGAAGGAGACACAAGCCACAGAGAGCTGGAAAGCACACAAAAATAGATTTCCCCGAGACACTAATCAGTTGTTCTTCTTGTTGTCAGCATTAAAGGAAGAAGGGATTACTTTGGCTCATCATTTGCAAAGACACAGTCCATCATGGCAGGGATGGCATGGGGGAGTTCATGACATCTGGAGCATGTGTCTGGCACTCCACACACCTTACTGACAGGGAAGTAGCAAACAGACAGAGAGCATGCTGGGTTGTAAAACCACAAGACCTTCAGGGACACATTTCATCCATTTAGGTTCCATGTCCTAAATGTTCCACAGCCCCCAAACAGCACCAATCACTGCGAACCAAATGTCCAAACTCTTACGACAGTGGGTGTGTCTCACATTCAGTCACCGGTACTATCTGAACCTTGGCCTTGTCTCTTAAGGTCCCAGCCCTCCAGGATTTCGAGGTCAAACAATCATGCCGTCTAAAGCCAGTGTGTCAGTGGAAGCTGCTGCAGTCAGATGTTTTGAGGAGTTGAGATGAGAACTGAGGTGATTGAAATGAATGAATGGCTCTCTTGGATTCTCTGGTGTCTGTGGAGAAAGCAAGAAGAGAAGCAAGATTAGGAGAGGAGGGAGAAACTAGGAGAGAGGATGGTGTAAGAGGAAGGATACTGATGGTGGATCGCTGGTACCTAGCAGGTCTGTAGAGTCAGGGGTCATTGTGGCAACTGAGGTGAAACCAGGACTTGCGGATGGGTGGGGCTTTCTGAGGACTTTTGACTCAGTAACTAGGCAGAGCAGGAGGTAATGAAGAAGCCTCAAGTTGGCCCAAAGAAAGACCAGACAAGTGCAGAGCTGATTGGCTAGAGAACCTGACAGAGGAGGTGAGACAATTAATTCTGGGCAGCTTCAGAGCAACACCTAAAGCCAGCTTGCCACCTGGCTACTGGTTTTTCAAGATGTCAATAGTATGATGTGTCTGTTCAGCTAAAAGTACTGGCTAGATGTATCCTCTCGGGCCAACTCTGAGACTACAGAGCCTGGCACAGGTAACTGGCACCACAGATTGGGTGAAAGAAGGATTGAGTTTAGAAGCTGAATAAGAAATCGTCTTCAGCTGGGGTTCCAGACCCTTGGACAGGGGATGGCTAGCATTCCAAGTGGGAGGAGAGTTGTCATACATATGGGTGCCTGGAGACTGGGGAAGTACTTCAGACACCTCCCTTCCTCAGAGAGCTTCATGGGGGTCCAACTGTGGACAGAGAAGAATAACAGGGAGCAGAAAGAAATGCCTGCTGTTAAAGTTAGATCTTACACAAGTAGAGACGATACCTCAGGGACCTAACAGGCGGTGCCCTTTGAAATGAAGTAGGAAATTGAAGAGGAGTGGTCCATTGAATTTGGACACTCAGGGCAGGCATGAACTAGGTTGTTTGCAATAATGATCAAAGACCAACCTTTGCTTCAGTCCATATTTTTTTTTAATTTATTTTGAAAGTGTGTCAGTAAACAGGACTTGTAGTTTCAGCTTCTGTTTGTGGCTCCTGCTTGAAAAGGGAGGGGTGGGACAGTGGATGAACAGGATCCTGCAGCCAGAGTCACTGGGTTTGGTCTCAAGAAGCAAACAACATAGGCATAGTTCATTTTTAGGGTGACATTGATGTTCAGTGTCGCTGGCAGAAGACCTGTGAAAAATGGCAGGAATGAACACACACTGACCCCTTTCTGGAAAGATGCCCACACATTTCTCGGGGCCACTCTTAGAGCATGGAGTGGCAGGTGGTCTGTTTCTTGTCAGGAAAGCCTCACTATCCCCTCTCATTCTCTTTAGAAGGGCAGAAATGCATGGCTCTCTCAGATACCCCCATGGTCAAGACACACAGATGAATAGTGCGGGGAACCACTCCAGCAGCGGGTCAGGAGCTCACTAGCTAACAAGGCGTGTAATTGGATTAATACCCGGGAACGAGGAGCTGATGATGCACTTTTTAGGACAGTAGAAATAAAAGGGCTGAAAGCAAGCGTTACTGGACGGGTTCCATTACTGCCCCTGTCCCCAGTGGACCTGGTGCATGTTTTATGGATAACTGGATGAGAAGAGTGGGGGGGCTTCCACATGTAGTCTTCATAAGGACACGGAAACATTGGGTACCCTGGTTCATTAGGACCTTGTGTGTGGGTACTGATAACACAACACTACATCCCATAAGTAAGTTCAGTGACTTTGTTTTTAAGATATTAAAAAGTGTTGGAGGTGAGAGAGTGCTAACTATTCTGACTTGCTCTTCTGACTTGCACAGTGTATATATACATGGACAGGATTTTCACTGCATGGTGCCCTGTGAGCAATGAAATACGAGCAGCGGGGATGCAGGTGCCATCACTTGGTAGCTGCCGAGCCTTGTGGGTCTCAGGTTGCTTCATGATTCCTTACGTTGTGAAAGGTTCTTTGCCCTCCTTCCCCTCTCAAGGGGTGAGGTCTCTGCACTGTTTGCTAGACTAGCCTGACTGGAACAAGCCAGTTTTCTCAGGAAGGACTCTCTCTAGCTTCCCTTCTCTGTCTCCATTAACGAATTAGGAGAGAAAGTCCCTTCCCTCTCCAGGTGCGGTCCCACCCGCTAGAAGGAGTTACACCCTTTACCTCTGACCTTGGACCTTGCCTCAGCAGTTTCCACCTCTCACTCCCACCCCCTTTTCTTATTTTTCTTTCCTTCATATTCGTCAGAGGCAACACTGTCTTATTCTCCCCGAATAACAAATTTGTGTAGTTTCTGAGGTGAAATGCTGCCCGGGTCCCTCCAGCCATTCCTTCACGTCTCCCTGACAGTTTGTTAATTAATATGGCTTTGGTCGTTGCGTCCTATACCAAAGTCGGAACAATTTCCCAGGGGTGGGAAGTCAGACATTAATCCACTAAAGCAACTGAATTCCTTTTGTGTGTCTGAGACGGTTTCATTAGGGCTGTCTGCTTAGGGTTTGACACCTTGCTTTACAGGCTGGGAACTTTGGAAAGTGCTCTCTGGCTCGATGACAGGGGCATCTGGATTCTTGATGGAAAATTAAGTGATCTAGAGTCCCCAGTCGAGCCCATCCTTGGCGTTGTTTGGGTAGCACCGAGAGGGGACTCGGGTTGTGTTTAGAAGCTGGGCAGTAAAATCACCTGCTGTCTTCCGTTAGTCAGATAGACGTGCGTCTTCCAGGGCTCGGCTTTTTGCTCGTGGATGTCACAACCGTCTTCTTGCCCCAGAGGCTCGAGAACTTACCTCTGAAACACGAGCTGCTCACCCTAAAAATTGTTCCGTTCTCGAATTGAATGAAAACCCATTAAACCGAAACAATAATTAAAATGAGACATCATCTCTGTAGGAGGCTTGCATATTAAGATCACCCTGAATTTCAATGCTGGCAGATTTTTATTCTCGAAAAAAAAAAAAAACCCAGCATTTGAAGTAGCCTGTGAAAAATGATCATAATGAACAATCACGGGCTGGAGAGCTTAGCTACTGAACATGATGTCCCGCTGTTTAATATTGACATTGAGAAGATGTAGTGAGGTCAAGGCCAACGCAGTGTTTTAAAAAAAATCTCTTTCATGACTAAAATTAGGACTTTGCATAAATGGGGATTAATTTTAATTAGGTCAGCCACACCGATGTAAACTTTTAATGCAAGCTCAGGGTTGCACCTCAGTACACAGGCAGCTAAGAGTCTTGGAGGAGGCTGACTCTGGCATGGGCGTGGAGTACGGCTTACTGACTGGCACTGGGCTGGGCTTAGGGAAGCTATGCACAGGCAGACCTGCCGATTTACCAACATACACACCTTTGCTGCTCGCTGGAGGTGGGATCTTGATGAAGTCCCTTCGTTTCTTTGGGTCAGGTGTTTTTTCTCTTTATAGAGGCTCCCTTGTGGTTCTTGCAGTGGTTTTCACAGTTAGGGAATGTGCCATGTGTATAGAGACACTTGGGAAATTGTCCTGCTCAAGGCCAGGCGTGTAACTTCACCATCCTCCTTTGCAAATGCCTCGGACACTTCCTTAGGGATGGTGCTGCCTGTGCACTCATCCTTTCATTATTATTACAGAGCTCTGAAAGGCAGGTATGGTAACCACCATGCTCCCTGTCATAATGATAATGGACTGAACCTCTGAACTGTAAGCTAGCCACCCCAACTAACTGTTTGCTTTATAAGAGTTGCCATGGTCATGGTGTCTTTACAAAGCAAGACAAAGCCCCAAGACAGCAGAACATCAGCATCCTGTCACAGACAAAGCACTTAAGATTGGAGAAAGGAAGTTGAGCTATCTACAGTGTCCAGGGCAGAGTTGGAAGCCAGGTCCTGAGAATTCTGACGGGCAGTGTCTCCTGAGGTTGGCACAAAGTGGATCAGAGTTTGAATTCTACCCACTCCACAACAGGCATCTTTGCTCTGCACATCACCCAGGGGATGACACACGAGCACTGACATCATCAGGCTGCTTTGAAAAAATTTTGGAATGCATTTAAAATCCTTAGTAAGAAGTGAAAATTCAAAACTGGATGTTAACCTGTTGGACCTAGACTGCAATGGCCGGAAATCCCATTGACTCTTCCTTTTCTCTTGTAAGCAAGTGGGAGCTGGAACAGGCTGTGAAGCCTGCCGTGGCCAGCAACACCAGCTCACCTGCCTGCTGCTCTCCCACTGGCCCGTACCCATATCCGGCCACAAGTGTGGCCTTTGCATCCGCTCAAGCTGCAACAGTGCTGGCTATGGATGTTGTTTGGTACTTTCCACATCCTATAGGATCTGGGCTTTTATTCCAGGTGTTCCAAATGCCATGTTCTTTTTATGGGGAGACTCTATCTTAAGAGTTAGATCAACGACTTAATTTATCATAGTTGTACTATCTGCATGGGGTACATGTGATTTATTCTCATTTGGGGAGTGAGGGGGTCCTAAGTACAGAGGGGTTAACTGTCCCAAGACTACACACCAGTAGATAAACCTGGAATCTCAGCTGGGCCTGGGGGTCATAGCAGGTCTGTAATCCCTGCTACTCAGGAGGCTAAAGCATGGGAGTCACAAGTTCAAGGCCAACCCATGAAGAACCTTTCTTTATGAAGATCCAGGTGTTAAAAGGAAACAGAAGAAAAGTGCTGTGGAGGTGCTTCGGTGATGGATTGCTTGTCTAGAATGTGTGCAGCCCAGAGTTTAATTGCCACTATCAAGCATAACACACACACATGCACACACATGCATACACATGCACACACATGCATACATGCACACATGCAGACACGCACACAGACACACACACACGTATGCACGCACACACGCACACACATTGGGGATCTCAGTTGCTCTTGATCCTGATCTGTTAACCACCACTCTGTATTGTCCTTGAAGGGTGTGCACCACCTGGGTCACCTCGCACCCCGTGGAGATGCAATGCCTTGGGTCAGCGCAGTGCTCACTAAAGATACTTAAGTGGGAAATAAGAGAGTGAGTGGATACCTGGGTGGGTACTTCACAACGCTCGGCGATGAAGATGCTGTTCTATCTTTTGAAGGATGCAGGCGGCAAACCTTATAGGAGGCAGCATTTTATTTATTTATTTATTTATTATTTATTATTTATTTATTTATTTATTTATTTATTTATTTAAGATTTCTGCCTCCTTCCCGCCACCGCCTCCCATTTCCCTCCCCCTCCCCCAATCAACTCCCCCTCCTTCATCAGCCTGAAGAACAGTCAGGGTTCCCTGCCCTGTGGGAAGTCCAAGGACCTCCCACCTCCTTCCAAGTCTAGTAAGGTAAGCATCCAAACTGCCTAGGCTCCCACAAAGCCAGTATGTGCAGTAGGATCAAAACCCAGTGCCATTGTTCTTGACTTCTCAGCAGTCCTCATTGTCCGCTATGTTCAGCGAGTCCGGTTTCATCCCATGCTTTTTCAGACCCAGGCCAGCTGGCCTTGGTGAGTTCCCGATAGAATATCCCCATTGTCTCAGTGTGTGGGTGCACCCCTCGCGGTCCTGAGTTCCTTGCTCGTGCTCTCTCTCCTTTTGCTCCTGATTTGGACCTAGGGATTTCAGTCCGGTGCTCCAATGTGGGACTCTGTCTCTGTCTCCTTCCATCGTGGAGGCAGCGTTCTTGCTCAAGCCCAGTGTCTCTTCCCATGCATGGAGCTGCATATTTCCCTGCAGTGGGCACATCTGCTTGGCACGAGCACCCTTGACAGAGAAGATTAAAAGCAGGTTTGAGGGAACTTGAAGAGAAGTTATTGCTCCTTTCCTGAACTATCTTGGCACACATGGACATAGGGTCTGGGTGCCAAGGGTTGAGTGCCCTATTTTAGTTTAAATATCCCATCAGGCCATTTGGAGCTGACTGGTCCTTCCCTTCCAGGACACATTTGGTTAGAAGTTTCCTTCACCCTCTCATCATCTTGGTATCATCTGATATCATCATATGTAGTTTTCCATCAGGTATCTATACCCTGATTCATTCTCTACTGCTCTATAGCCTTTGGTTAAATAATAAAGTCTCAGTCATGTTAAAGAAGTCTTTAGTTAGTCCCCCTGTGTGTCTTCTTGTCAGCCAAATGGGAAGGCATCCATATCTTTATGAGTCCCATGCATCCGAGTCAGGATAGGATGATGGGGATGAGAAGACTCATCAGGCGCTGCTCCAAGGCAGTCTAAAACGTGGATGTCTTGCGACGGAGGTTGGGTTGGATTGATTTGTCTTGCTGGTATCATCAAACGTGTGAGGAGAGCTCAGGTGCCCCACATACCCTCTCTCATTAGTGGAATTATGGGGGCACCAGGATGTCTTTTGATGGAGTCAAATAGTAATTTCACAAATTGATTAGTGCTTTGTGTCCTAGGTCTTCCCGGGCTCCATTCCCTAGTGGAAGAGCTGGACTGTTCACCTAGATTTATTGTGCCTTTGCTAGCTTGCTATTGTCTCAACAGGTTGGTGTCACGTGTATGCCGCTCACTCCCTTTATTGTATTATATTTAGGACTTTGCCTTCCAGACTGTCTTTATTAATCAAGTGGTTGGCTCTCTACCAGGTGTGTGCCAGGTTCTGTGGTAGTAGGTCTGAGTCCACACTGGCAAGCAGTTTCTCATGGGATCTGCCGTAGCGTGAGGAAGATAATATGAATAAGTTGATCACATGCAAAAATGATGGTGCGCACACACATACACACATACACAACTGGTGACTGTGGTATAGATATAGTGAGGACAGAATACAGGGGACAGCTGGCCTGAGGCAGTCAGAGGCAGCGGGTTCTTGAAAACTTGCTGCAGATGGGAGCAGAAGAGTGGGAATGCTGTGCCCCAGAGGAAGGGCGGTGGGGCTTGTAGTCTAAAGCAGGGGCAGTGGCTAAGTGGGGGAGGAGAGGGGTAGCAGGTCAACAGGGTACCAGGGGAATGCCAGGAAGCATGGTGGTCCTTGTTCATGCCCGCCATGCTGCTTGTTCTGTGTCTTGACTCATGACCCTGGCTTGCCCAGGGTGCATCTTTGTAACCGAGTTTCTTTAGCTGCTGGTATTTGCCTCAGGAGGGATTCTTTCCTCATCCACCCAGTGTTTCCTGACTGGCTCTGGAATGCTCTGCTGTGGGCTTGTCCTGGGGACTTGTCTCTTTCCACAGACATAGACACCAAGACTGCAAGATGACAAACGGCAGATGTCACAGAGTTAGGAATGGATTCCGTTGGATGAGATGGCTTAGAATCTTTGGTCTGTGGTCTCCTAGCCCAGTGTCCTTCATAACATTATTTACATTTTGCAAGTCTTATTTTCTTTTTTTCAAAAAAACCCATTTTACTATTTTTAAACACGTCATATGTCTGTGTGTTGTATTAGGAGCGGTGGGCTGTGTCCCGCCACCCGGCTAGCTTTACACCCGAAATAATTACACGGAAACTGTATTCTTTTAAACACTGCTTGGCCCATTAGTTTTCACCTCTTATTGACTAGCTCTTACATATTGATCTAACCCATTTCTAATAATCTGTGTAGCACCACGAGCTGGCTTACCAGGAAAGATCTTAACCTGCGTCTGTCTGGAGTGGGAGAATCATGGCTACTGCCTGACTCAGCTTCTTTCTCCCAGCATTCTGTTCTGTTTACTCCACCCACCTAAGGGTTGGCCTATCAAATGGGCCTAGGCAGTTTCTTTATTAATTAACCAATGAAAGCAACGGATTAGAAAGAAATCACTCCCACATCAGTCTGTGGATCCCTCCCTCCC
>JABTXL010002812.1:1062389-1092890 GCA_025134845.1 Neodon shergylaensis
CCTCCCTCCCTCCCTCCCTCCCTCCCTCCCTCCCTCCCTCCCTCCCTGTGAGAACAGTACCAGAAGGCATCAACTCTTTATCCTCCTTCTTGCCTGTGCTTGGCCCTATGATTTTGTTTCTTTGGTCTGTGACTGAATGTGTTTCACGGACCTCTCAGTTGATATCTAGGTTCTACTTGAACTTGATCCTCCACGGACATTTTTCTTGTTCCTTCTTATAGACGGAATATTCCCAGGGAACACTGCGAACACGCGTCAGAGTGGTAGACCCCGGCAGTGCGGCCTTCGCTCTAGGCTCCCATTAATTCACATGCACTCGCTGTTCCTTCAGCTCTGGGAATAAGTTGGCTTCTGCAGAGGAGGTGACGTGTCAGTATCTGAGGAACTGAAAACTTTCATTATTAATTTGGAAAATGAACAAAGAAGAACAATTAGAGAATCTGGGCGCTTAATAGATGGAAAAATACCATCTTCCGCTATGTGTCTAGGGCAGAATAAATTAGTTAACATTAACGAGAAGATATTGAGGCTGAGGCATCAAATAACTCAGTCCTTGATCTTCAGCAGTTGATCATGGGGTTCAAAGAAAAGTGCCTTGTCCAAGGCCACCCACCCGGCTAGTTATCTGCCAAATTCAGAGTAGCCGCCGTGATGTGAGGTCTGCTCTCGTGTCCTGGTCTCTATGCTGTGAGAAATGGGGTGGCTTTTGTTTGTTCTTTGTCTAAATTCAGGCCTGTGCTTCCTTGACAGTGATGAGACTACATGTCATGTCTTTGTATTCAACCGGGCATTTCTCACAGTTTCCTCTGGGAGGCGCTGGTGGGGTCTTTTTTTTACTTGCATATATTAATCATTTATGAAGAGACATGTGAAATATAGGATGCAAAAATGCTCAACCTTCAAGGTTGGATGAGCAAGGAAAGGCTGGTGGAGCCATTTTGGACCGTTCAGGGGTGTCCTGTACAGAGGGGTGGGAGTTGCCTCCAAATGCCATCTTATTTAACTAGATATCCACTGGCATTTGAGAAAGATCAATTTACCTCCTCGTTTTGCATATTTTCTGAGTGCAATATATGTAGTTATTTAAAGCGAAAATATAAGTAAGGAAAATAAATGAGGCAATCAGTATATCTAAATTGGATGCCTTCTTTGTGGCAGGCATAAAGAATGGGGGTCAGACTCTGAATAAATAGATACGCTGCCCATCAAGGAGCCTGCAGTCTTTCAGGGGAGAAAGTAAACAACACACAGACTGTGGTTGCTACACGAGGAGATAACGAGCTGATCACAATCTGTGTGCAGAGGAGTCGTATGGACTCACTCAGAGTGGTGGGAAGAGGGACGTGCCTGCGGAGCCCGCTCTGGACAGTGGCTCAGGGACCTCAGCAAGAGTTCCGGGAGGGGATCCAGGTGTGTGCAGAGCTCCCTGGGAAAAGAGAAGAGGCAAAGATGTTGAGGCAAGGGTGTGTTCCCCCAGCAAATGTAAAGGAGTGAACGTCATCTCGGGGGAAGCCGCAATTTCACTGGCATCGCCTTGGAACTGGATTTTATCCCAGGGGCAGTGGGAAGTCACTACAGACTTTCCGCAGAAGACAATCATAATCCATACATATGTTTTTAAAATAGAGCATTTGGCTGCTGTGTGCAAGGTGGGGAAAAGAAGGTAACCTGGAAAAGTGGGAGATGTTACACATCAACTGCCAGTGTCTCGAGGGTGTGTGGAAGTGGCCTGGGCATGCGCTGTGAGAGAAAAGTAGGGTATGTGGGAGTGGCCTGAGCATGCGCTGTGTGAGGGAAGTGGGGACTGGTGGAGAAATTCCAGCCACGGGAGTCATGTGACCTGCTCTTGGATTGGATACGGAGGCAGAGAAGTGGGGAGGACTAAGAATAGTTTTCAGTGTTTGACTTGAGGAACTGGGTGTCACATTTATACAGACTGGAAATCAGGGTGTTGGAGGGCTGGGTAACAGGGTGAGAGTCTTGTCACTATAGAAGGTTGAAACACCGACTAGACATCTGGAAGGGCATATTAAATAAGAAATTACATATATAAATCTTGCTTAAGAAGGGCTTCCGAAGTGGGAAGTACACTTGAACGCACTGGCACAGGAGACCACTGCCTAAATATAATCCTAGTGGCACAGACACTGAGAGGAACAATTAATAAATGGGACTTCCTGAAACTGAGAAGCTTCTGTGAAGCAAAGGACATGGTCAACAACAAAAGGACAGCCTACAGAATGGGAAAAGATCTTCACCAACCCCACATCAGACAGAGGTCTGATCTCCAAAATAGGCAAAGAACTCAGGAAATTAGTCATCAAAAGAACAAATAATCTAATAAAAAATGGGGTACAGACCTAAACAGAGAACTCTGAACAGATGAATCTAAAATGGCTGAAAGTCACTTAAGGAAATGCTCAACATCCTTAGCTATCAGGGAAATGCAAATCAAAACAACTCTGAGATTCCATCTTACTCCTACATGAATAGCCAAGATCAAAAACACTGATGACAACGTATGCTGGAGAGGTTATGGGGAAAGGGGAACACTCCTCCATTGCTGGTGGGAATGCAAGCTGGTACAGACACTTTGGATATCAGTATGGCGATTTTTCAAAAAATTAAGAAACAACTTACCTCAAGACCCAGTAATACCACTTTTAGGTATATACCCAAAGGATGCTCAATTGTACCACAAGGACATGTGCCCACCTATGTTCATAGCAGCATTGTTTGTCATAACCAGAAACTGGAAACAACTTACATGCCCCTTGAACGAAGAATGGATAAGGAAAATGTGGTACATTTATACAATGGAGTACTACACAGCAGAAAATAGTAACGACATCTTGAAATTGTGGGCAAATGGATGGATCTTGAAAACATCATATTGAACGAGGTAAACCAGACCAGAAAGACAAATATCGTAAGTTCACACTCATAAGTGGCTTTTAGACATAAAGCAAAGAAAAACCAGCCTACAATTCACAATCCCAGAGAATCTAGACAACAACAAGAACCCTTAGAGAGACATACATGGATCTAATCTACATGGGAAGTAGAAAAAGACAAGATCTCCTGAGTAAATTTGGGGTATGGGCCTTGGGTCTGATAGGAGCTCTCAAGGCAGCTACTCCCAGTTTTATGGCTCCTAATTAATGAATAGAGAAGAACTAAAGAAAGCAGACAAGCTCATCTCAGGAATCTGTAATTTTTCCTGGCAATAAATCTAGATGAATTTATCAGGAGGATTTCCCTGAGCACTAATGATAAAAAAATAAAGTTAATAAAATTTGGACAATGTTCTCTAGTTTGTGAAATAAATTGTTCCCATGTTAGTAAAATTAAAAGATGTTTCAGGAAGTGTGCAGGCATGATTGTGTAGAAGACATAGAAGCATTTCTTCTTTTTTTAAGACTTACTTATTTTTATGTGTATGTTTCTGTTTTGTCTACCTGTATGTCTGTACACTGTGTGAACACAATTTTTATGGAAACCAGAAGTGGGCCTAGGGCTCCTGGTATTGGAATTACAGACAGTTCTTAGCTGACATGTAGGTGCTGGAAATCAAACCCAGGAAGAACACCAACCGTCCTTAACCACTGAGCCATCCTTTCCAGATCCCACAGAAGTGCTCTTTATGTGGCTGTCTCTTGTCTCAGTCTGTGGCAAGGAAGCCACATGGCACTCAGTGATAATGTTAGTTGAGAGGTGAGTGGCAGGCGTGTGGGTTTCGGCTACCGGCTGCCTCTGTGGTGGGACTCCCTGTTTTCTCCCATTTGCAGCCCAGACTTCTGCTGGAGAGATGGTGCTCTTCTCTGCCTGTGCCACAGGGCTGGGTGAACCAGAAGCCAAGCTGCTCAGGCTGTGAGAGATCACCTTGTCCGTTCCCTCCATGCTCATGAGAAGATGGAGCTTCAGTCAACCATTCAAGGGCTTTTCTTTTTAGATATCACTATTTAGTTCTTGAAGATACATCCAGGTCATAGTATAAGTTTGCAATGTGGTCTACACAAATATTGGAGTTTCATGATCTGTACTGATCCCCCTCACTTAGAGAAATAACCAAAAAATTATCACATGGTCAGAAAAGTAGAACAGGGTACAAGACGATACCACCAAATATACTGTTAAGAATCATTCCTTTTATTTTTTGGTATAATACATTTGCATCATTTTCCCCTTCTCTGTCTTCACTCTAAACCCTTCTATATATACCCTGCCTTGCAATCCTTTAAATTCATGGTCACTTTTTTCATAATTTTTTAAAATCTAAAATTATTTTTTTGAGAATTTCAAATATAAGTATTGTATTTACAATTTCCCGTGTTTGCACACATTCCTCTCAAATTCATGACATCTTTAATTATTATTGTTGTTACACACACATAGACATAGGTGTGTGTGTATCTACTGAATCTATTTAGTGCTGCTCAGTATGCATGTGTTTAGGATTTACCACGTGGGACTGGATAACCTATCGGTGGCTCAACCCTGATTCTCCCTTTCTCAGAGCCATTGAGTTCCTATAGCTCTTTTTCAGGGTGTGGTGGAGCCTGTGAAACTTCCCCCAACCACACTGGCGTGTCAAACTGGTATTGTTATGCAGGTCTTGCTTAGACAGCTGTATTATTGAGATTTTATGGGCATAACATCCCTGTCATGTCTAGAGAACACTACCCAATGCAGGCATCCTAGTCCTCTGGCTAAAGATTAAAAGAGTCAAACAACTTTAAAAAATATTTATTTATTTTACACCCTGACTCCTCCCTCCTCTCCTCCCAGTTCCTTCCCACCATTTCCCCCTCTGTCCCTCATCCATTCCTCCTCCATTTCTAGTCATAAAATGGCAGGGATTTTAGACAAAGAAACCAAAATCATATAATGGCATGTTTGCCAAACAACTCTTGACGCTTACATACCCTCCTCTGCAGTGTCTTCCCCACTTTCGGTCCTTCGGTGATTAGTTCTGATGCTGGGAGCTAAGTGGGATGTGTGAAGTATCGAGCTAATGCTTGGAGCGTCGTGATGAGGATGTCCCTATCTCTGTGTGCTGATGCTGCAGACAGAGACACCTAAGCAGAAGCAGGATTAACGGATCATGACCTCTAGGCCCTGCAGAGTGGGTCTCAACCTTAGCGAATGTAAGGAATTGTGTTCATAAGAAACACAATCCATCCCATGTTCGCAGAGTTCTTCCAAGCACAGTTACAGATGAGCCGCATGGATTGTCCTTATTCTTTAAGAAAAGGTGGAGCTGTCTGGCATTGTTAGTGCTATATCTTTGTAGGTACGAGGCAAGGACAGATGCGTGTTGGAAAGACAGAAGCCGAGTCCACGAGGAACAAAGAATTTGAGGCTCATTCCTTATCCTTGGGTCCTGCCGGGCCTGAGATTCTCTGACCCTCAGGATCCCCCTTACCTGACAACCTCCAGCCTTATTTATAGCGACTTAATTGATTATTTTTCAGGAGGCCAAATTGCTCATTATCCCATGAAAATTTATGTCAGAAAACCACCGTCTGGCCTACTGTGACTTGTCAAAGTGACCAGTGGGCATGGTGACAGAGACAGCATTTCTGGGGTTTCTGTGGAGTGAATGTAGCTGTGTGGGGTGATGAATGGGGCCAGAAAATAAAAGCTATTGACTGAAGAGGAGGAAAAAGCAAGCTGGGCTCTTCTTAAGTGTTTGACTTGTAACTTCGCCCCATTTTCTTCTTCTTCTTCCCATACTCCTGTTTCCCACACCTCTCCTCTTCACCCTGCTTCTCCTTTTTGACCCCTAGATGTGCAGAGAGAGATCCACTCGGCCCCTCACGTCAGCGAGAAGCTGATCCAGTTGTTCCGGAATAAGAGTGAATTCACCTTTTTGGCCACAGTGCAGCAGAAGCCGTCCACCTCAGGGGTGATACTGTCCATCCGGGAGCTGGAACACAGGTAGGAAACACTTTCTTATTTGAATTAATTAATTTATTTTAGAGAGTCTCATTATATATCCTAGACTGATTTGAAACTTTTTGTATAGACAGGATTACACTTCAACTTTTGGTGATCCTTCTGCCTCTGCCTTCTGTCCTGAGAATACAGGTGTGTGCCACCATAACCCTTGGAGACAGATCTTGACATTTTAAAGACTCTATTTGGAAGGAAAGGACTATATAAGATACCTAGGGGTCTGGAGATGGGGGACAACGTGGAAACAGCCCCCTGAGGTCTAGTTTCTATTAATGGTAGAATTTACTTCCCAGTAAGAATTTATTTTGGGCAAAATGATTGTGTACTTATTATTCAAAGACCACACACGAGTCAGTCTTGTTATCTTCTAGTTCACTTCATTTGTACAAAACCACAACCTACCTGGCATATTTAGGTCACCAGACTTGTTAATCAGCTGGATTTAACAACTTTCTGTAGAGCCTCCATTGAGTGTTTCCATGGAAACTATACTCAACATCAGGATGCTGAGGTGACTATCCCTTCACTTCTCCGACATTCACTCTGAGGCCGGAGAAGCTCGGAGGGAGCACGGACAAATGGGTACAAAGATACTCTGGATGCAGAGCTAGGAGCTTGTCTTGGAGGAGACAAGGTGAGCAGGGCCAGTCCTATGTGAGGTTGGAGTAGCCGAGGAAGGCTCCAGAGGACATGATGGTTGTATAAAGACGTGAATGTTGGGGGAAGGCTCAGTGCACGCTTGCTGTCAAGCCTGGCAACTTCAGTTGAGTCCCTGGTCCCACCTGGTGGAAGGATCTCCTGCAAGCTGATACCTGTGGTGTGAGGTACTGTTTGACAGTCTGAACAGGAAGGAGGCTCTTGAACTGAAAGAGGATCAGGCTGGAAGGTAAAGAGAGAGCTGTAACAGAATTCCCAGGGAAGGGAACAGGATTTGGGAATACTCCATGAGAGGTACAGGGAGGAGCCAGGGACTGCAAAAACTCAATGCCGTATGAGACCTTAGATGCAGGTATGAGTTCTAGGTTTAAGAACACCCATGCTGCCGGGCGGTGGTGGCGCACGCCTTTAATCCCAGCACTCGGGAGGCAGAGGCAGGCAGATCTCTGGGAGTTCGAGGCCAGCCTGGTCTACAAGAGCTAGTGCCAGGACAGGCTCCAAAGCTACAGAGAAACCCTGTCTCGAAAAACTAAAAAAAAAAAAAAAGAACACCCATGCTGTCCTCAATGGGATGTCTCCATCAAATCCCTCCATCCAGGGCTTAGGGAACCCTGTGGAAGAGGCAGAGTGTAAGAGCCAGAGGGGATGGAGAACACCAAGGATAAGGCCTTCTAAAGCAACCCGATTGATCACAGATGAACTCACACAGAGACTGAGGCAGCATGCGCTAAACCTGATGGGGTCCTAGAGCTGAGAGAAGGAGTGGGCACTAACCATCCCTAATCCAGAAACCGTGTCCAATTGATAACCACTTGTGAACAAAAATTTAATTTTCTCTGAGGGAGTCTCACTGGCGAAACACCCTCCTCTTAAGTCTAGGCTGCATGTTCACAGTAGACGGCCAACAGAAAATGAACTTAGCAACTTGTTTTAAGACTTCTTGTCTCATAGTGACATAGCATGCTTTCAAAAAATTATATATAATATTATACACACACATATAACTTTTCTCTTTGTTTTATACCCTATAAATTCTTTGTATATATTATAACTTGTAGTTTAGTGTTTTGATGGGGTTCCTGAAAGTGTGAACAAGTGGGTGTGTGTCTGTATCTGTTTCTTGTGCATTTTCATGGGCTCTTTCCCTTCTGTTTGTCTTGTCCTAGTCTTTCGTGTTAGTTTTGGTTTTTTTAATCTTGTCATATTTTATTATTATCCCTTAGAAATCCATTTGTTTTCCAATGAGAGACAGAAGAGGGTGTGAATCCAGATGAGAGGGGAGGTGGGGAGCACCTGGGAGGATCAGAGGGCGTAGAAACCATAATCAGGATGTATTTTGTGAAGAAAGAAGCCCCGATTTTTAGTGAAGCGAGGGGAGAATGCTCATTGCTTTCATGGTGTTCAATCCCTTCCTCAGGAGACTGTAAGTCTGAGGAAGTTCCAAGTAATGCTGAGTAGGAAAGCCAAACATTTAAAAACATTAGTAGAAGCTCCCTCCCTCTTGCCGTATTGAAAATATTTCTGAAGAGACTTTTCTCCAAGGATGGCAGCAAGTTTTGGAGGGTAATTAAAACAAAGCATTCCAAGGATTTACGAATTCTGGAGATGTCAAAGCATGACCACACAAAACGCTAAAAAATAGTTACTGCTAATCGAATGGTGTCACCAAGCAGTGTGTGACTTTTATAATTTTGTCAAGTGCTGAGTCCACTGACCAGGGCCAGTAGTTAAGGAAGGCAAGGTGCAGGAATGACCCCTGGGAAGCAGAACCCAGCAGGGGAGGCAAAGAGTAGCCTTGAGCAGGAGGGACTGTGTGTGTGTGGTTGCAGAGCTGAGGAGATTAAGGCATTCAGCTTCTTTATTTCTGTGAGGAAAGGAAGGCAGGGTTAAGAGCACCTTGGCTGAAGCATGCCATATTTTCTTGTGCATGTGAAGTAATTGTAGGATCAACAGTCTAACATTAAGAAATTCTTATTTTACTTATTTATTTTTTAATAATAGAGAATTTTAATTTTATTAATTCTGTGAGAATTTCATTAAAATATCTTGACCATATCCATTCCAGTTCTTCCTTATACCCACTTTGTGTCCATATATATATATATACACATATATATGTATGTATATTATATTTCTCCCTTCTTCTCCTTCCTTCCTCTTCCTCCCATGCTCCACCCACTTGTTCCCCTTGAAATCTTGACCTCTATTTTAATTGCTATTCTCTCTCTCTCTCTCTCTCTCTCTCTGTCTCTCTGTCTCTGTCTCTCTCTCTCTCTCACACACACACACACACACACACACACACACACACACACTCACCCTAAATATATAAATACAACCTGCTTAAACCATTTAGTGTTACTTAGATGTTGAATTATTAATCTAATTAATCTTATCAATAAAAAATCAGGAATCACATATGGGGTTAAAGCTGAAAGACCAGAGAAACAGCCTCCAGTTGTTTCCTGCCTGTTCCCTTCTTCCATCCAGAAGGGCTGAGATCCTCTCTCTGTCCCGCCTGTCTGCTTCCCGTCTCCTCTCTGTCTATAGTCCTCTAAACCTCTATGGTTAATTTTGATCAGCTAGTGATTGGTCCCCACCCTCTGACTCCAAGCAAACTTTGTTTGTCAGAACATGAGCAAAATATCACATAACAATAAGTGTTGGTATCAGATAACCAATTAGGGAGCTCGTACTTAGGGAAGACCATTTCTCCAACTTTCAGCACTTTGTATTCTTTTTTTGGAAAATTCTCTGCTTAGATTTTTTAAGAGTATCATTTTTTGATTGTTTTTGAATTCTTTATATTCAGGAATCATATAGATTGAGAATTTTGTATAACATCTTTATATGTGTTATCTGAACACATAAAATATATTGTTATATAATAAATATGCAATATTCTACAATATTAATTCTATCAGTTCATGAGCATGGGATATTTTTCTGGTTTCTTGTTTCTCTATTTCTTTCCTCAGAGGTTTAAATTTTTTATTGTAGAGGTCTTGCATCTCCTTTGCTAGGCTTATTCCTCAATATTTGATTTCTTTGAGGCTATTCTGAATGGGAGTGTGTCCAAGAGCTCTTTCTCAGTGGTGTTTGTTGTTGGTGTATGGACAAGCTATTGATTTTTGTAAGTCCATTCTGTATCCTGCCATCTTGCAGAACCATCCTTGACCTCTGGCTCTTGGCATCTTTCCCTTCCTTCTTCCATGATGCTTCTTGAGCCTTCAGTGTAGGGGTTATGTTGTAGATACATCAGCTGGGGACAGGCACCACACAGTCACTTGTTCTTTGTGTTTTGACCAGCAGTGGCTCTTCTGTGATGATCTCCATCTGCTGCAGAAGGAAGCGTCTTTGCTCAAGGTCAAACGTCACGTATTAGGCAAAGCTGCTTCTCAAGTGTGTCTGGAGCCAAGCCTGAGAGGATGGTTGGGTCTGAGTGTGGGGTTTGTGTGAGTGATTACAGTGCCTGGGGAGACCAGAAGATGGTATTGGATTCTCTGGAGCTGCAGTTGCAGGCAGTTGGAAGCTCCTGATGTGGGTGCTGGGAACTGAACTTGGGTCCTTTGGAAGAACAGCTAATGCGTTTCTCTATAGTGGTTAAGCTTGTCCTCAGCCTCAGGAGGTTTGCAGTGTACTCTTTATTCCTCTGGATGACTTTCTGCCATGTTATGGATGATAGCTAAGTCCACACAAGATGACTTGTGTGTCTGTGAGAGATGTCGTTGATTCCAAGGTGTGCTGTGTGCTCAAGTTTTGGCGTCAAACTGAGTCTCAGCTTTCTGAGCACAGAAAGGCTGAGTCCCTTTTTGTCTTTCTCTGACTTGATGGGGGTGGGAATGTCAGAGTCTCCTTGGTAGCAGAGACAAACAAATGCCTACGACTAGATCGAAGTCTTCAGCTGCTTGTCAGCAAACACAGAGCAGAGCTTCCCAACAGGCAAGAAGCATGCGGACTGGGATTTCAGAGCTTGTCTGGCAGGGGCTGGTGTTCCGGCTTTGTGATCGCAGCCACTGTGTGTCTGGAGAGCTGCTTTCCTGTCCTTGTGGTGCAGGCAAGAGTCTAAGTAGCACAATTGTCCTAGAACCGCAACGGACAATACATGTGGAATGGTCATTCCTCAACAGATAAATCTTTCCTTCCTTCCTTCTTTATGTCTAGAAAATTTAGCTGCTTGTTCTCTTTTTGGATTTACATGCCTTTTTTCTTAGAAAAGGCCTTAAAAATAACTTGTACAGCCCCAGGGTTCTTCAGTGCTGTCTTTCTTCTCACGAGAGCCCACCATCATTTCCCGCAGAAATAGGACACCTCAGGTATCGACTAAACAAGACAAGTATGAAGGAATAGACAAGAGATCCCCCTTTGTAATTTTATGGTTTCCTCTACCATGTTTGCTTAGTCTATGCAAAGCAAATAAGGATGGATTGACAGGCAACTTTTTACTTCAGTGGCCATGGGGAATGCAGAAGACCTGATTTCTATCCTTAAAAAGATCAAAATCTACCTGAGAGACTCAGCATATGATAAAACTGAGAAGTAAATATAATACTGAATATTTAGGAATGATTCACCCAGTAGTCTCCCCAAAGGATTATTTTCCATTGTCTATTCTTCCTGGTGAGTTTGCTTCTTTTTGTTGTATAGCTTTCTGGTGTGCTGTTAAGTAACTAGTGTGAGATTTCTTCACGTTCCTTATGTAGGCACTTAGTGCTATGAACTTTCCTCTTAGCACTGCTTTCAAAGTGTCCCATAAATTTGGGTATGTTGGCTGGAGAGATGGCTCAGAGGTTAAGAGCTCTTACTGCTCTTCCGAAGGTCCTGAGTTCAATTCCCAGTGACCACATGGTAGCTCACAACCATCTGTAATGAGATCTGGTGCCCTCTTCTGGCCTGCAGACATGGAGGCCGAACACTGTGTACATAAATTTGGGTATGGTTGTGAGGTCATTTTTATTCAATTCTAGGAAGACTTTAATTTCTTTCTTTATTTCTTCCTTGACACAGGGGTGATTCAGTTGAGCATTATTCAATTTTCATGAATTTGTAGACTTTCTGCAACTGGTGTTGTTGTTGAATTCTAACTTTAAGCCATAGTGATTTGATTGGAGGTTATTCCATTTTTTTTTGTATGTGTTAAGGTTTGCTTTGTTACCAAGTATGTGGTCAATTTTTGGAAAGGTTTCATGAGGTGCTGAAAGGAAGGTATATTATTTTGTGTTTTGGTAGAAAAACAGAGACATTTTTAATATGGTATTTTTAGAGTTTTTATATATCTATATAATTTATTTTGGTCATATTTACTTCCAGTCCTTCTAATTTCCTCCAAATCTATGCAATACGCTCCCAACTTTGTGACCTTTTTCCTTTTGGTACCTCATTGATTCTAATTTGCGTATCCATATGGATGTTGGGCCATCCATTGCAGCATGCTCTACCTGCCAGGGGCCTCACCCTTAAAGAAAACTGACTCCCTCCCGGAGAAGCCACGAAGTGTCAGTAGGCCATTTGACCAAGTGTATAATAGTAGAAGCATGAACTCGGGTCTCTTCTTTTCCAGTAGCAAGACACGTAATGACCGCTCATTGGTGGGCAAATCAGCCACTATTTTCCTTCTACGGTTCCCACTTGTGTGACCCTAGGGGCATTACTTCTGTGGATTAACTAGCTAGGTTGCTGTGACTGGGATATAATGGGCATCATTAAATTCTTAGTTTTCATTTTCAGTATGTGACTTTTAATACATTAATATTAAAATATATACTAATATATATATTCACAAAGTTGTGCATTGATCACACAGTATTTCTGGAAACTTCCGCCCCACAAAGCAACTCCCCCCCCACTCAGCTGTCATCCTCAATCCCCTCTGCAGCTCTCCCACCCCCATGTCTACTTTCCGTCTATAGATTCGCCTATTGAGGTCATTGCATAAAACAAAGCCATATTCCTCATGGTCCTAATTGGGTATATTCGCTTAGAACAGTGTTTCTAAAATCCATTCAAGTGGTAGTTTGTGTCAGTAATTCATTCACTTTTTAGTGCATTGTTAGAAGTTAGCAGTTTTTATTTATCCGTTCACTGGGGCACCTGAACCTGCTCTTCTGAATGATGCTGCTGTGAACATTTTTTTTCTTATTTATTTATTAAAGATTTCTGTCTCTTCCCCACCGCTGCCTCCCCTTGCCCTCCCCCTCCCCCAATCAAGTCCCCCTCCCTCGTCAGCCCAAAGAGCAATCAGGGTTCCCTGCCCTGTGGGAAGTCCAATGACCACTCACCTCCTTCCAGGTCTAGTAAGGTGAGCATCCAAACTGCCTAGGCTCCCACAAAGCCAATACATGCAGTAGGATCAAAAACCCATTGCCATTGTTCTTGTGGTCTCAGTAGTCCTCATTGTCCACTATGTTTAGCGAGACCGGTTTTAACCCAGGCTTTTGGGTGGCGCACGCCGGTAGGATTTGCTGAAGGAGGCAGAGGCAGGAGGATCACGAGTTCGAGGCCAGCCTGTGCTGTGAACATTCTCATGGAAGATTTATCTTTTTATTGTGCTGGATTTACATCTAGGAGTGGGCATCTAAGTGGAGACTGTGTTCAAATTCATGAGAAGGTCAAACACTGTGGCTAAGAGCAGCCAAGTGCGCTGGCTGCTCTTCTAGAGGACCAGGATTTGATTCCCGGAACCCACATGGTGACCCATGACTGTCTGTAACTCCCGTTCCAAGAGATCTAATGCTGTCTTCTGGTCTCCCTGGGCATCACAGGTGTGTGTGTGTGTGTGTATGCAGGCAAAACATTCACATATATAAGCAAAATTCCGTTTGAAAAAGTGGCGGCATGTTTTACATCCCCACCAGCAGTGTATGGCGGTTGCAACTTTTCTTTGTTCTTGTCCAAACTGGCGATTATCCTTCTCTTTGTGTGTAGCCATCTGAATGGACACGTCATGTTCTCTGTGGTGTTTTAGAACCACATTTGCCTGACAGTAAATGATTTCGACTTTCCTTTTATGCTCTGATTGCCCATTTTCATATCTTCGGAGAGAAGTCTGTTTGGATCACTCGCTCACTTCTAATTGGGTCATTTGTCTTTTTATAAGTGATTTGTAATCGGTCTTTATTGTTGTAGATACAAATCTCTATCAGACATATGACTTTCCCCCCCTCACTCTGTGGGATGCCTTTTGTTTCTTTGTTGGTGTCTTTGAGGTACAGAATTTTAAAGTTTGATGATGGCCAGTTTCTTTTTATTGCTTGTGCTCAGAAAGTGCAGCCTGAACCAAGGGCACTTAGACTCACTTTCAGGATTTCTTTAGAAGATATTTTTAGGTTTAGCTCTTACGTTTAGCTCTTTGGTGTTTTAAATGTTTTTATTAGCATATGTTAATTATATGTAATGGTGGGTTTGAGATTTTTTTATACACATACATAATACATTTCAATTATATCCACCCCTTTTATCCTTTTTTGGCATCCCCGCACTTCTGTTAACCTCTTCTCTTCCCAAACACCCCACCCTATATGTCCATCTTTAATTTTGCGACCTCATAAATTAACTAGGGTCTTTTTTATAAGAGTGTGGGTGAAAGTTCACAGGATCATGTGCACCTGACCATGGTCACAGCAGAGAGAAAGTGTTTCATCCCACAGAGACAGCTGACCTCCACATACAAAGTGCTGCGATTACAAAGGGTACTTAGAGTTTTCACATTCTCTCTCTGTATCTATTGAGATGATCAATAGTTTATATTGAAGGGGTGGATTACATGAATTAAATCAAGCTTCTTTTGTATATCCTGGGCTGGCCATTTGCCTTAGTCAGTGTTCTCTTGCTGTGAAGAGACACCATGGCCATGGCAACTCTTGTAAAGTAAAGCATTTAACTGGGGCTGCCTTCTAATTTGGAGGTTTAGTCCATCGTCATCATGGCAGGGAGCCTGGCAGCAGACAGGCAGATATGGTGCTGGAGAAGTAGCTGAGAGTTCTGTCAGGGATGGCAAGCAGTAGGAAGAGTGTGACAGTGGAACTGGCTTGAGCATCTGAAAACCCAAACCTCACCCCCAGTGACACACTTCCTTCAACAAGGCCACACCTACTCCAAGAAGGCCACACCTCTAATCCGTCTAAAGTAGTGCCACTTCCTGATGAGCAAGCAGTGAAATCTATGAGCCTATTAGGGCCACTGCTGTTCAAACCACCCCTCCACTCTGTTAGACCGCCGGGTGAGAATTTATGCGACAGGGAACTGATCCTCCCTGTCTCGGCATCCATTAGTTATCAAGCGAAATTTACTGTACGTGTTGGCACGTCAGCTGGTGGTTCCTTATGCCAATATTGTTCCGGTGAATGCGTTGTTGAGATTTCATGGGAGAGATATTTATTATTTGTGTGTGTATGCATGTATGTGTGTGTGCTTGTGCATGCACATGCATGTGAATATATTTATGCACCTGCTATGGTACACACATATGGAGGTCAGAGGACAAATCGTGGGAGTTGGTTCTGTCCCTCTACCATGTGCATGTCAGTGTCAAACTCATGTTATCAGGCTTGCCAGTAAGTGCCTTTACGTGCTGAGCCATCTTTCTAGCCTCAGGTTGAGTTTTGAATGCTTTCTCAGTTTGCAGAGCTAGTTGATTATGATGTAATCCATTTTCTGCATAATTGGATGTGATTTGCTTGATTTGTTGAGTACAGTGTTGAAGATTTTTTTATAACTGTATTCATAAGAGATACATTGTTCTGGCGTACTTGAATATTTTTATTTTGGTTTTCAAAATAGAGATTTAGCTGATTTTTAAAGCTGTATGGAGTGTTTTCTAAAAGGAAAATATTCACTGATTGTAAGCCATATGTTAAGCATTTGATTTTTTTTAAAACAACTCCCTTTGATTTGTTTTGCTGTAAGATTTTATACTTTTAAAATATCAACAATTCTTTATCTTAAATTCCAACATTTATGTTTATACTAGCATTTTAAAAATATTATTGTCCCAAATCCACTACAGTGAGCAATAAATAAGTAGATTAAATATCACCATTAAAGTTGAGAAGAAGAAAGAGAGCAGCCCCTTTTCTTAGGATTTTTATCATGTTCTTTTTATTTGATTAATATAATTTCTAGTAATAATTTCTAATTTGTGTATGTATATAGTTAGGATGCAAAGGAAATTTAATTTTATCTCTTATTTACAAAGGCCAAAAGCAATCATCCAGAACTGTTAAATTGTATTACAAATCTTCTCAGCATCTCTTTTGACGTATTTTAATATTTCCCTTGTTACCTATTAACACAATGATATGAATTGGATCTTTTCAAAATTTATTTTTTTATATGTATGAGTGTTGCCTGCATGTGATTGTGCACCAGATGCATCATGCCCAAAACCCACAGAGGCCAGAAAAGGACATTAGATCCCCCGGACCAATAGTTACAAAAGGTTGTGAGCTGCCATGTGGTTCTGTAGTGTTGGGAATCAAACTCGCTTCATGTGGAACAGCATTCAGTGCCCTCAGCTGCTGAGCCATCTCTCCAGCTCTTGTTGAACTATTCTTGAACCATTTCAATAAATTTACAAAGACTGGTGTTTTAATTTTTGATTTTTGTATAATCCAATGAATTAGTAGAAAATTGATTAAAATAGTAATAGTCACTACAATCATTGTCTTTTAAAGGTTTATTTATTTTTAGGTGTATAGGAGTTTTGCCTGTACCATGTGTGTGTTAGGTGCCTGTGTAGGTCAGAAGAGTTGTCAGATCCCCTGGAACTAAAGTTACAGACGGTTGTGAGTTGCCATTTGTGTGCTGGGAACTGAACCCAGGTTTAGAGTTGCTAGTGCTCCTAGATGCTTTTCCATCTCTCCATCCCCACTACAATCATTTTAAAGACCCAACTTTGAAATAGGCATTTCTCTAAATACTTTGGTCTAAATCCAGTAGACATAGGTATGTTTAACTTGCTGTTTAGTGAGATACAGATTTTTCTGTCTATATGAATTTATCCAAGTCTTTTTAAAATTAATTTCCCAGACTGGCAGTCATTATTTATCATAAAACGTTGTGTGTATATGTGTGTATCTGTCTATTTGGATGTGTGCACATGAGTCCAGTTAGTCTCAGGGGATCTAACATCCTCTGGTTAGATGGAGTTACATGCAGTTGTGAGCAGCCCAGCATGCATGCTGGCAGCATCATCTGTTTCTATTGCAAGAGTAGCAAGCACTCTTAACTGCTGAGCCTTCTCTCCAGCCCCAGATCAAACTTTTAGATTCTACATACCAGCGAGGTCACGTGGCTTTCCTCTCTGTGCCTGGTTTGTTTCCCTGGACACCATGTCTTCTGTATGTACTCACTGCTGTTGACAGTGACAGGGTTTTATTTGTTTCTAAGATTTTCTAGGATTTCCTTACTCATATTCCATTTATATTCTACATAGTGGCAATGATTTTTATTTTTTCCCCTTTTATTCGCTCATCCACTGATGGGCACTGTGATGGCTTATGTTGGTTGTAGGCTTGACACCAGTGGGAAGAGAGAATCTCAATTAAAGAACTGTCATCATCACATTGATCTTGTTTGGCATGCGGGTGTGGCATTTACTTGCTTGAAAATTGAAGAGGAAGTGCCCAGTCCCCTGTGGGTGGTGGGCCTGGGCTGCTCAGAAAGGTAGCTGAATGTGTGTTTCAGAGCAAGCCAGCTATTGTTTTGATTCAACTCTGTGATTCGAGTTCTTGCCCTCTGTGAGTTTCTGCCCTGACTTCACTCAAGAAGGGACTGTAAGCTGTAAGCCAAAACCCTTCCTTCCCAAGTTGCTCTTGGCCGCGTTTATACCAACAGCAGAAGGCAACCTCAGGGAGAGACCCTGAGGTTCATCTGGACCCATGAGAGATAAAGCTGCAGAGACTGTGGGAGTGGAAGCAGCCTGTGTTTTCTTCTGGTGTTCTCATGGTCTCGGACATTTTTGTTTTGAACCCTTTTTTGAGATAATACTTTTAATATTGTAGAAGATAAAGTCTATGCCAAAAAAAAATACGTTGAAGAGATTGTCGCTATCTCTCACCCCCATGTTTTCCCAGAATCTTTGTTGAATCAGTTGACTGTGAAGAATGGATTTATCTGTCTGTTCCTTATCCTACCCCGTTGGTCTGTGTGTCTGTTTTTATGTCCTTACCACACTACTTGGTCTTTGTAACTTTCCATTGTATTTTTGAAGTCAGTTGACATGAGGCCTCTAGTTTGTTGATTTTCCTGGATTCCTATGGCCCTTCAGGGTGTTTCTGGGGCCCCATGAGGGCTTTTCTGCTTCAATAAGATTGAAATTGTGCTGGTAATAGATTGGTTTGAGTAGTGTGTGTGTTTAAATAATGCTGGCAATAGATTGGTTTGAGTAGTGTGTGTGTTTAAACAATGCTGGTAATAGATTGGTTTGGGTAGTGTGTGTGTTTGAACAATGCCGGTAATAAGTTGATTTGGGTAGTAGTGTGTTTAAACAGTTGTGCTGGTAATCAGTTGGTTTGGATAGTGTGTGTGTGTGTTTAAACAATGCTGGTTCTTCTGCTTCATGAGCATTAGGTGTATTCTTGTCTGGTTTTGTCTTTTTCAATTTTTATCAATGTTTCGCAGTTTTCAGAGGGGAGATATTTCTTTTCTCAGTTGAATTTGTTGTTACATCTTTTGCTGCTTGTTCTGTTTTAAATGCTGTAGATGGAATTTTTTTCTCCATTTCTGTTTGCTGTTAAGTGTATAGATGCAATACTATATTTTATACATATAGTTTGTGTCTTGTAGCTTTGCTGAGCTTTTAAACAGGTAGGCGTGTGTGTGTGTGTGTGTGTGTGTGTATGTGGCATTTTTAGGTGGAATCCATGAATTTCTGTATATCATGATTACACCCTCTGGAAAAGGGCCATGAAACTTGTTTCTCTTCAATGTTCTTTTATTTCATTTGACTGCCCGAAGGTCATGGTATTGAAGAACAGTGGCAAGAATGGGTGTCCTTGCCTTGCTCTAAATCTCAGAGGCAAAGTTTCCAATGTTTCCCACTTTTAAGTATGATGTTAGGCGAGAGCTTATCTTGTGCTTTGTGTTTGGAAATCGTATTATGTTCTAGAGTGGCTCAAAATATAAGAAATGCTTTTCTCATAAGTGTTTGCGATGGAATTAGTCTCAAAACAATAAGATGCAAAATTATATGTAAATGTAATCATAAAAGTACAGGGATTTTTTTTTTCTAGAAGGGGTTTCATTGTGTACCTTGCCTGTCCTGGAACTCTCTCTGTAGGCCAGACTGGCCTTGAACTCACAGAGATCCTCCTGCTTCTGCCTTCCGAGTGCAGGGTTCAAAGGTGTACAACCACCACTACCTGGCAAAGTAAAGAATTTCCACTATATTTAGACACTCATTTAGGACATAAAATTTATTTGTGTTTTCTTTTCTTTGTTTTTGTTTTTTTGTGGGGGAAGGAATATTTTGTATAGAAAATATTTGATAAGAAAGTAGGAAAATTATTAGAGTTGATATATCAGGGGAGATATGAGGAATCCTTTGTAATTGAAATGTTCATATTCAAGTTTCTATGACCCAGCTCTATTTAATTAGCTTGAAATTCTTCTTTGGATCAGTTCACATTTTATAAGATCATTGATCTCATTAGGATATTCATTTTTGGCAATGAATGTTATATTCTTTTACTTAATAAATTTTTTCATCCTTATGGCATATCTTCTTTCATTTCTAATGTGAAAGAAATATTTTCATTTTTCTTTTTCTGTCCAGACTCCTCATGTGGTTATGTAATTTATGGGTCCTTTTAATGACACAGCTCTTAACTTTTATTGATCAAGTCTGCTCTTCCTCATTTCAAATTCATTGATTTCTCCATCTTATTTTTCTTCCAGTCTTCTTGTTGGTATTTTTAATAGCTCCTCAATGTTCCCTGCAGTTAGGTTCAGTATTCTGTATTCACAGTCCTGGTAGCTCACTGAAGACTGTACTTCTTATGGCTAGGGCTCTGAGGATAACACACAGTTACACTGTGTTTTTATTTTCTGCGCTGGTTTTGTAGTTCTTAATTTCAGGCTGATATCCTCTTTGACCCCAGCTAAAGGAATGAAGCATCCAAAGTGATTAGATAAAATGTACTTAATGGCTAATTTCTGGCTTTATTGCTAATTGAGAACATAAAATATGTGCTGTATAGCTTTCTGCTTTTAGAGTTTGCTAAAGTTATCTTCCTTTTTTAAAACAACTTTGTAAAATCTTAATTAAATTTAGTTCTTGATTCCATACATGTATATAATGCATCTTTTTTTTTTTAAATTGGGACAGGATCTCATATTGTAGCACTGGTTGACCTAGAACTCTGTGTAGACCAGGCTGGCCTCAAGCTCACAGAGATCCTCCCGCCTTTGTCTCCGGAGTGCTGGGTGTGCCACCATGGCAGTTTATACTGCATTCTGATTACTCTGTTTATCCAGCCTTACCTCCTTCCATTCCTTTCATTCTCATGACTACTAGTCCTTTTCTAAGGTTCTTCTCCGATGGTTTTGTTTTTTAAGGATGCTGGTGATAGTGGTGCTGGTTGGGATGGTGGTGATGATGAAGGTGAAGGTACTGATGCTACTGCTGTCGGTGCTTCTGTTGGTGATAATGATAGTGATGATGCCGATGGTGATGATGATGGTGACAGCACTGTTGCTGCTGGTGATGGGAGTAAGATAAGGCTGTTCCTGCCACTGTTCCTGGTGGTAACAATGATGATGATATGGTAGTGGTGGTGATAATGTTATTGGAGTAGAAACAGTGTCCAGACAAGATAATCTTCACTCTGGTCTAGCTGAGTAGTTAAAGAAGAATGATGGCTCCAACCCAAAACTGACTGGTGATACTCAATGTCTAAAGTTACCCTTGCAGGTGAAACACAACGAGGGTTTGGAGTTCTGGGTCTGTGCAACCTTCTTGCACACTACACAAATAATCAATCACCTGCCATTTGAAAGCTGCTCACCATAGGAACTTCATTTACTACTTTGGAAATGAATGTTTCCAGTGTCTGTGGAGCTTCTAGCTACGGTCAGGCAAGGTCATTGCTGAATAAATGACAGAAATACTCATTCAGTGGCTGGGTTCTGTCTAAGCCACAGGCAGAGCCCTCTTCACTGATGGGGAGCCAGCAACCAGTGGTTGTCGTTCCGTCAGGAGTCAACTTCTTGGCAAAGTGCTATCTGGAAACGCCCAAGGTAATTGAGTCAACTGAATTCCCGTGGATAACTTAAGCAGGTGGATACAATGAGATGGAAAAGTTAAACATAACGGCTATTGAAAACGCACCCGGAGGGAGTAACTGAGAGAAGTTTCTTCATATAATGAGATCGGCATTCTTGCAATCCTAACATGTATTTCAAAGGTGATGTTTTTTGTTTTGTTTTGTTTTCCCCCACAGTACCAATAGAGCACACTGTAAGGCAACAGAGATGAATTTGTCTTGCAGAACTGTATTAGTGGTGTTGAAGATTTATATTTTTTCTGATTCAAATGTGTTACTATAGAGCTTTGTTAAAACAGAAAGCTTAATTAATGCAAATTAAATCTAATTGAACACTCTGCTTATATATGAAATGCTACACAATATAATGGTAAATCTTCTGTTTTTAATTTTATCTCTAAGTTGCAGATAAAATTACATTCAAGTACAATTAGGTAGGAGACAAATCTAGGACCTAAAACAAAGCCTTCCGGGGGACAGATAATCTGAAGAGATGAAGAGGTCATGTTTAGTTCCTAGTTTTCTTCTTGTGAAAAGGGCTTTACCCAATGATGTAGGAAGAGGTTGCTTGTTCGTCCTGGCTGCCCAGAACCAAAATAATCACACAGAAACTCTATTATTTAAATTACTGTTTGGCTCATTAGCTCTAGCTTCTTATTGGCTAACTCTTACATATTAATTTAACCAATTTCTAGTAATTTGTGTATCGCCATGTGGCTGTGGCTTAATGGGTAAAGATTCTGCCCTTCTTTCTCCTAGCATTCAATTTAGTTTTCCCCACCTAACTTAAGTTTTGCCTTGCTACATGCCCAAAGCAGTTTCTTTATTCATTAATGGTAACCACAGCACACAGAGGGAAATCCCACATCACCTACCCTTTTCTGTTTAAATAAAAAGGAAGATTTTAACTTTAACATTGTAAAATTACATATAACAAAGTAGTTATAAAGCAATAATTATAGTTATAATATTTATATCTATTTTATCTTTTATTATAACTAAGAAAAACTATAATTATCAATTCTTCAACTCCATTAAAGACTCCAGAAGGATATAATATTACCTAAGTAAACAATAGTTCATTGTAAGCAACTTCCAAAACTCTAGAATTTACAGAGACATCTCTGCCTGTACAGTCTCTCAAAGTTCTTCTGTACTGTTAGGGCACTCATCTTCAGCCTATAGGTCCACAGTATCCAGCAGACTTTTCCACAAAGCAGGGAATTTCAAAGACAGTTCTGCCTATATTGGCAGTTTGTCAGTCACTTTTTTGTGTCCTGCAGAATGTCTGGAAGAATCTTTTATGAAGCAGGAACCCCGAAGGATTGTCTCACCTTTAGGCAAGTTCAGCAGTCATTTCTCTGTGGGTCCTGCATGTCCAGTTCATTAAGAAGTCCAGGCAAGAGCAGTTTCTTGCCCAAATGGCTAACCAACTCCATAAAGAGCCTCTTCGATGCCCATCTTCCTCTTGAAGTAATTGGTGCTGCCAGAAGGAGATGTGTCTCATTGTCCTAAGTTTTTAAAACATTTTAAATGCCATATTCTGAAGGTTTTTGAAAGATTTGAAAAATCCCTATCCATATGAAGTACATCTCTGTATATCTAGAAAATCTAACTAACATGACTACAAGCTTGAATGACTCTTTATTAACCTATATTTCTTAATTATACATTACATTTTAAATGAGTTGTACAAACATAATACCTTAATCAAGAGCAGAAAATAATATAACAAAATTGACCTTAAATTTGTATCAGTAAACCAGTGCGAATTATTTATATCTGTATCATATCCCCCAATATGGGCATAGTTCAATGATGCCTGGGTCACTTCCTGACTCTGTCAGTTTTTTGACAAGTGAATTTATGGAGCTGCCTTAGTTCATAATTACTGCAGTGTCCCTCCAAGTCTAGGGAAGGCGTGATGAGCACAGCATGGAGCTCCAGGAAGAATTCAAAGAGCACCCGAGAGCAGCCACTCCTGTGTTTTGTACCCACAGGGCTCAATAGATGTAGCTTCTTTTCCTTCCCTCATGGCCTCTTTCACTGTTTTCTAACCCTGTGCTTGCTTTTCAGAGTAAAGAAGGTAGAGACTGGTCCCTTCTCACTAGCTGAATGGTCTTTAGGTTTTTATAGGAGGTTTGCTCGGCTAATACAGAGCAGTGGCTTTTCTAGGTAGAATTCATACTGTAATGTCCTAGCAGCAGAATAGCCTTTTAAAATATAGATGATTTAAGAAAATAGCTAAATTATTTTCCGGATAATTTGTTGAAGAGTGTCAAAAAATGTTCAGAAGAGAAAAGAGAAACTCAAGAGTGTATTACAGTGATGGAGGAGTTAATTTCATTAGTTAATAAAGAAACTGCCTTGGCCCATTTGATAGGCAAGCCCTTAGGTGGGTGGAGTAGACAGAACAGAATGCTGGGAAGAAGGGATGTGAGGTCAGATGCCATGGAGCCAGACGCGATGAAGCTCTGGCCCAAGATGGACGTAGGCTAGAATCTTCCCGGTAAGCTACTGCCTTGTGGTGCTACACAGATTACTAAATATGGGTTAATCAAGATGTGAGAGTTAGCCAAGAAGAGGCTAGATATAATGGGCCAGGTAATGTTTAAATGAATACAATTTGTGTGTTGTTATTTCAGGTGTAAAGCTAACCATGCGAGAGCCAGGCAGAACGAAAAGCAGGCCTGCCCGCAGCTCCTTCTACGTTACAGTACTTGCTAAAGCCAGCCCAGGAGAAACCTTCCTGCAGGGCAGTTAACAGTATAGGTCTGTAAAGTGAACGTCCTTAAACTTAAACACTGAGTTCTTACAGCGAGATACAGCATAGGCTTATATCATTGAAAAAGTTTATGCTTTCTATTGTTAAGTTACTTTCATTTGAGAAGGGAGGGAGAAGCTGGGACTATTGCCTTTTGAAGCGTATGCCTCTGTATTTCAAACACACGCAGAGTTTTGGTTGACTCAGGGGGCCTCAGGTTCAGAACTACACTCTTGATAAACAGTAGCCTCTTCAACAACATACCCAGGAGGCATGAATGATATTAAGCAAAGCCCATGTAGTGATCAATCCCAAGGTATTAGTCCATTGTAGAAACAGTATGGTTAGAGAAGAAATACAGACAGCAGGATACCCTGCTTGCTCCAAAGGAGTTGTTGGCTCACGCTAGGAGCCATGTATCACAGGCAAATCGATAGGAACCACGAATTACAGCCTAATAGAGAACTTAGGATAAGTCAGCTAGGAAGACAGAGGTGGAAAGATGTTCTGCAGGAAGCTTCAGTGAAGGGTTTGTTGGGCGCTAGAAACAGATAACACGTCTGTGTTACTGAAGAGTGTGAAGAAGAGACAGACTGATAGCCTGGGGAGGTAGACAAGATGCCTGATTGTGAATGAGACAAAGAGCTCTAGGCTTCTTACTGAGGCATTTGAGGAGGGACCTGAGTGGGTGTGTGGCATCATTTTGATGTGTGCTTTTGAATGGTTACATGGGATGTTTAGGGGAGAATGGCTTTGTGGGTGCAAACTGGAGACAGAAATAAAGTAAAGAGGTTGCTTATCGTAGTCAGGAATCTACACCGCAGACAAGAGAGGGAATGTTAGAGCAGGCCACATGTGGGGTATAGCCGCGGAGAAGATACGCTTTCAAGAGGGAGCCGGATGTGGCCAGGGATGATGCCCAAGGTCCCTACTTGGCCTATGAAGTTCTCTGATGTGAGGTGCTGGATTTCCTTTTCCCAAGGCATCCTCTGTGTGTGCCTCACCATATGGCTTCCAGGGTCTGTTTTGCTCAAGGAATACAATCACAGAAAATCGAAAAACTATAATAAAGAAAGGCATATAATATGCCCTCACTCAGTAGATGGGGCCATCTGCTTCCTGCCGGAAACTTCTCACTGAAGGAGATTAAAAGCCAGAAGATGAAAATGTGTACCATCTAGAGATGCTTCCAGATGTCAGGTGACCAGACATGGGGACGCTGGACTCCTATTGTTCCGACTGTCGATTGGCAGAATGTAGTCTAAAGGGCGTGTACTGAAGAGCGAGAGGAAGGGCGGTGAGGCCAGGGTCCTGGGAAAGCAGAAGTTTCCAGGCATTAGTACAAGCGAATGGAAGGGATTGCTGTCGAGAAAATGAGGTTTGCAGGAACACACTAATTAAGTAAAATTTAAATCTTTGTTGGAAGGAATGAAGCCGTTCAGATGACTTTTGACCTTAATTGAAGACAGGACGTATCATAGCAGTACAGTGTAATGTCTCAGGCAGATTGCTCATGCTTGTATATATGCATATTAGATTTTGGATTGCTTGGTGTTTGAGAAATGGAAAAACAGCAAATGTAGTCATTAACCTTTACTTTTTTAGTATAAAAGTCACAATTTCATTCATATTTATGCTTACAATCATTTAAGTTCAATGGAATTCTCGTAGAGAATTTTAAAAGCCATTTTTGAAGCCCTCTGGAATTAGTGGTTGTGAAACACTTGAATTACTGAGTGACATTCATTCACTCAATTGGTTCTGGAGATAGAAATGCGGGCAAGTGAGTCTTATTAAGGGTGAAGTACAGATTAAATCTCTGGCTTGGTGAGCTTGCGTGGAAGGTACCCCTGTTCCAGAACAGTGGTGAGGCACAGAGGCCGTGATGTCGAGACAGGAGGCAAAACAGTCGGACAAGCTTTCCTGAGTACCTGAAAAATTAGAATTCATTCATTATCTGTCAGATGCTAATCTATTTCAGGTACTTGTTTATCTGTGGGTGAAGAACACGGATGATGCATTTAAAGATGAGGAGGACGTGCAGAGGGTGTATCCTCGGGGGAGTCACATGATAAATAAATAGAAACGATTTTAAATATGATAGTACATGTTGCAGGAAAGAAGGAAATTGTGGGTTTAGAGAAAAACCGAGTGGAAAAGAGAAAGCAAAGAGGGAGAAGAGAAGGAGAAAGGGCTCTGAGGACAGGGCACATGAGGCGATTGTAAAAGAGACAGCGATGAGAAAGATCAGAGAGATGAGCATCCCCGAGGGAGGAGATAACACCAAGTTACCAAGGCAGAGTCCAGTCTGGGGCATAGAGCTGGGCTGGGTGGGGCTTTGTAGATTTGTGGTGGGAAGGTCATAGTTCTGAATGAGAAGAAACTCATGGCAGATTCTGCCTTGACAGCTCACGGTGAAGGATGCTTCACAAATTGTACTGAGGTCTTCACATGGTGCCCTATTATTTCAGGTCAAAAGTCACTTATAGAGCACCAGCTGTGTGCAAAGTTTGCTCACTCACGAAAACTGTCCTTGGCAAATAGAAATCCTTCCATAGTTTATGAAACTAATTATGAATGCATATGTTAGAGCCAATGAACTCAGTGTAGTTCGTTTTATTATTACACTTTTAAAGTTTCCCCTTTCCCTTTTTGTTGATTGAGTGGCCTGTGAGGTAGATACAGCACTGTAAGAATGAGCTGGCCAGTCACCATCTGAAGCCCTTGATGGTTCTACGCAAAAGTAGCCGTTCCCAAGAGATGGAGGGGCTCACCCCCAGCAAGGTGGCTGTGGCACAGTGGTGGTGGTGGTGGTGGTGGTGGCTGTGGCACAGTTGTGGACTGGCTAGGAGGAACTGGGGACTCAGAGTATAGGACAGAGGTGTCCTGACAAGGCCCTGGTGGCTGGGATGCTACCTTCAAGGCAAGACTGGCAAAAGAGAAGTGTCTGAAAATGTTCACTCCTCCCTTTGGAAGGCAGCCTCGTGGAATTTGTTAAGAAGCAGAATCTTCAGCTTTGTGGATAAAGGTGGAAACCTCCAGTTCTGATGGCTCGCATTATAATGATTACAGTAATTTTTTAAAAGAAATAATGAATTAATCATGATCACTTTAAAGATTAATAGCTGATTGTAATGACTCACGCCTGTAACGTGAGCACTTAAAAGTCCAAGGCTAAGAGGAGTGGAGACACCATGAGAACAGGGGCCACAGAACCAACTAAGCAGGGCTCAAAGGGCTCACAGAGATGGAAGGAACAAACACTCCTCACGCCGAATGGACCTGAACCAAGTCCTCCGCATATACCTCATGGTTCCCAACAATGGGAGTGGCACTGTCTCTGACTCTTTTGTTTGTGCTTGGGACACTGTTTTTTTCTCCTACAGTTTGCCTTGTCCAGCCTTGATATGAGGGTCTGTGCCGAGTCTTATTCTGTCTGGTTAGTCCATGTTCATTGGGTATTCCTGGGAGGCCTTCTTTTTTGTTTGTTTGTTTGTTTGTTTTTTTGTATTTTTTTAAAGGGAAATGGAGGAGGAGTTGATCTGGGAGAGAGGGGAAGTTGGAGGAGGGGCTGAGAGGAGTGGAGGGAGAGGAAATTGCAGTCTGGATGTAATGTATGAGAGGAGAATAAATGTTATGAAAGAGCTGAAGCCTTGCCTTGGCTACGAGTTTGAGGCCAGCTTGATCTACAAGTGAGATCCTGTCCAATTAGCAATGAAAATCCCAAATCTCCAACCTTCCTGGTTTTCCCTGGAATGATGAATGCATTCCTCAGCTTGCCCAGCTCCTAACTTTCTTCTTTACCAGTCATCATAAGTTGATGTGAATTTATTTTTTATTTTAATTAATTTACTTAGAAGAAAAGTTGAAGTCTTGTGCTATTGTCTTTATTAGAAGGAAGCAAAAGAATCTTAAAGAGCTATTTAGTTTAAGAAAAGGACCGCAGCCTCCTAGCCTGCTTCAGTGGGGTAAAGGCCCACTAGCCTCGTACCCCAGAGCTGAGCATCATCTGCGGAGGTGGGATGGCTGCTGAAGGGTTCTGCAAACAGTCGAGATGGCTGTTGTGACACAGGCTCTCAGGGAGCTTTGCAGAGGAGGAGATGCCACAGGGGCAGTTGTTTTGTTGCAATGAAAGAAGAGTCTAGTTCCAGAGCCATCGTTTGGGATGGATGCTCTCCAAACTGCGAAAAGAGAGAAGGGCGGGAACCAAGACACTGACCGTGCTCAGTACAGGGTCTTCTGCACATCTCTGGGCCTTCAGAGCCTAATGGATGGTTTCCCCAGTCCTCAAGCCCACATTGTCCCTCCACCTGGCTGTTTTTTCCCTGGGTGGAGTTGGAGAAACGGAGAGTCTGACAGCGGAATGTGGGCTGACTTGTGGGCAATGTTTAGTTTGGGAGGTAAGGTTTCATTCTTCCGGAATGTGGGAGTTTAAATGTGATTGGCACCCATGGGTTCATAGGGAATGACACCATTAGGAGGTATGGCTTTGAGTAGGGTAGGGTCTTGCTGGAGAAAGTGTGTCACGGTTGGGGCAAGCTTTGATGTTTCATCTATGCTTAAGCCATGGCCAGTGTTCAGATCACTTCTTCTTGCCTGCAAGTTTAAGATGTAGGACTTTCAGCTCCGTCTCCAGTACCATGTCTGTCTGCATGCCACCATGTCCCACCATGATGATAATGGACTAAACCTCTGAAAATGTAAACCAGCCCAGTTAGGAGTGTGAGCCATGAAGCTACCTTAAAGTAATCAATGCTACCCTTTACCTCTGGATTCTTTCAGGAGAGCATTTAAGTTTTTAAAAACTCTAATAATTTGTCCTTGAGCTCTTATAAAAAGAACTAGAGGGTAAGCTAGGGGACCTTGCTAAATGTCGGTGTACAGCTCTGTCTCCTGCACCATACAGTTGGATGGCTGTGGTAGCAGTGTGAGGTGGGGAAAAGGCATTCTGCACTTACCGAGGCAACAAACTGTGACCTACTCATCTTTGCTTTTCCTGGAGATCGATACTTGGTTCTCACGTCTTCCAAAAGCAAGCCTAATTCTTTTTAGCGTCCTTGTGTTGCTTTTAGTTACATTAAGATTTTAAATAGTATTTGAGAATTTCATATAAGAGTACTGTATTCACACTGTCCCTGCCTCTCCCCTTCCCTTGAATTCTTCAGTCTTCTTCCCTCTGTCAAATCAATGACTTCTTTGTAACTTGTTAGGTCCCTACAGTGTTACATGCATGCACGCATGTGTGTTTTCAGGGCTGACTACCTGGTATTGGCTAGCCAATCTGGGGACTCTTCCCTGGGCATGACTATTCTTCCCACTCCCACCACCACTCTGTTGTCTTGGTCTTTAGAGACATGTCCTTAGCATGTCGTTGGTGTCACCCTTGTTCAGGTCTTGTTAAGCAGCCACGTTGGTGAGACTTCAAGGAGGCAGCTTCTCTGACATTTCTAAGAGACACAATCCCATGGAAAACTTTCTTTCTCTGGCTTGTAAATTCTTTCTGTCTCTTCCTCTATGATTACCCCACAATTAGCCTTAGGAACAGGAGCTGTGTTGTGGGGGCGTCATTCGGATTGGGTTCCACCATTCTTCATCCGGGTCTGTTGTGGTTTTCTGTCCTGGTGAGTAATCAGTTTTGCTGGGTAAGAACAGTGTGCGATTACCGTAGTTCCCGCTTCGTTGATCCACTTCTTACCAAGGCCCTTATCAGAGGCTAGCCCTTGGAAAACAAGAGTTCCAACCCGCAATCAACACCAGAATCTTGCCGCATTATTTCTCTCAGTTTTGGAGAACCATGGTAAATGTTAGCATATCTCATTTATATCAGAACAGGGGGCTCGGGAGACAGCGCCGGGGGCTAAGTGCTGGGCTAGCATAAAATCTGAATTGAGATCCTTAGCGCCTACACGAATAGCTAGGCATGTCAATACAGGCCTGCCGTCCAAGTGGTGGAATCTGAGATTAAGCATCCTGGGTACTTGCTGGTCAGCCAGTACAGCCAATCAGTGAGCCCCAGGGTGAGGTAGATGCCCTCTTTCAAAAAATAGAGAGTGATAGAGGAAGACAGTTGATGCCGACTGCTTGCCAATGCATGGGTAGGCATAGACACATTCACACACACATACAAACACACCAGGTAAGAACATACTGGGCCCATGCTATGGATTTGAAGTACATGGTCGTATTTAATCTTTATGATGAGGCAGACTCAGTTCTTATTTCTGCATAGGATGAGGAAATAGCAGCACAGATTGTCACCTGCTCTGCCAAGGGTCAGCTTGCTAGAAGAAGGATAGAGCTGAGCACCAGACCCAGGAACCTGGCTCCTTGGCGGACTTTCTTTGCCTGTGCGTAGGCTCTTTAACCCTGATTCTTTTGCATTATCGATCTTATTTCCATCATGCCGTTCGGTGTGGGTGGCTATACTTGCATGCTGACAAACACTGAGAGGTGCTACAGGTCTGACCTGGGTTCCTGGCCCCAGCAGGTTTCAGTCCAGAAAGAATCAGTCTTTGAAGAGTCTGGAAGCCTGGACCTCTTGGAGTAGGCAAGCTTGTTGAAGAACTGTTTGGATCCAGTTAAGTGTCTCCTTGGTGCTTGTCTGTTGAAATATTACTCAGGTGTTCATCATTCAATCCAGCCTCACAGTCTACAAAGAGCAGCATCTGAGACCTTGTTTACTTGCTAAAGTTTGGAGGCATAGAGACCTGGACCACAACAGTGTCTGTGTATGTTTTGCTGGAGGCGACTTCAACTTGTCTAAAAGTTCTAGTGAGATCCATCATTCCTGAGCTGCCCATTCTGTGAATGTAATCACACACACACACACACACACACACACACACACACACACACACACAC
>JABTXL010002812.1:1092900-1119951 GCA_025134845.1 Neodon shergylaensis
CACACACACACACACACACACACACACACACACACACACACACACACGCTACCTCTTCAAAGCCAGTTTGTCTCCTAGGAATGGATGCGTTGGCTGGTGTGGTAGTTTGACAGAGAAATGTCCACCATTTAAACACTGTGTCCCTAGTTGATAGTGCACTGCCTAAGGTGGATAGGGGAGGTGTAACCTTGCTGGAGGACATGTGTTACTGACATGGGTCATGAAATTCATCATACCGAAGCAGGAAGAAAGCTCCACGAAGTTTTAGGAATCTTCTCTTCCTCTTGCAAAGGATTTGAAGTATGGTAAGTACAACTTCAGGGGTCCATAACAATCTCAGTTTTCATCTCTGAGAGCACCTTGGGGACATGATTTTAACTATACAATTCCTAGGGGACAAGCAGAAGTGACTGTGTGGGCTCTTTTCTGGAGGTGAATAGGGAGACTGGCAGTAGGCATTTCTGGAGAAAGAGATCAAGCATCCAGTGCAGACCAGGGTGGCAATGACCTTGGATCCTATGCTGGTTTGGATGGTTCAAGAATTCTGGTCATAGGATTTTGTACAGCCTTTTCCAATGACGGCTCTGTGGGTGACTAGACCATTCCTGCACTTGGAGAATAAGTGTTTCTGAGGAAAGTCTCATGAGGGACCCTGAAGGCAGAGATAGAATTTAGGGGGCTGACCCTTCTCCAAGAATGCCTAGTGGGTCCCAGGTGGTCCTGGGTGCTGTGCGTGCCTGCAGCCAGATCAGGGCTTTCCGTTTGGTTTGTTCTCATCTTCCCTTCTCTGAAATGTTACTAAATGCCTTCCACAAACTGGGTGCCATGGTAGGAGCTGGAGAGACTGAGATGTGCCCTTGAGGGGGACATACATCAACAATTACAGCAGTGGCGGTGTGTTTTATAGAGAGAGGAGCTGTAGCAGATGGCTTCTCCACTAACTCAGTATAAAATCTATTCTCTGATCTTGGTCCTGAGCCTCTGTGTGAGCTGGGCCCTGTCTACACTTCCGGTACTTTCTCTCAGCTAAGCTTCACTGGCTAGCTTGCTTGTTTGTTCTTCCTTCTCCTCTTTCTCTTCTTCCTCCTCCTCTATTTATTATTATTACTACTACTACTACTACTACTACTACCAAAAGATAAAGTTATTGTTCACTATGAGTTATGGTACAATGCGTTTTTGTTAGTTTTTAAAATTATAGGCTAACATTTTTTCATTTGATTTTTTGAGAATTTTATATATGAATTCTATATTTGCATAATTTTTCCTCCCTCTTTTCCTCTAACACCTCCCGAGTTCCCCCATTCCCTATCAGATGAAGAGCAGGCAATTAGGTGCTTCAGAGTGAGTGTCTTTCCCAGCATCAAATCCCCCAGTAGGTTGTTCAACCCCAAGTGGCAGACCCAAAACACAAACACACACACACACATGAGCAACCCTAAAGGGCCTCCGTGGGCTGTATTTACAGATTTGTATGCCTGTATGTTATATATAAAAATTAAGGAATAAGAGGCTTATAAATAAGGAATCGTGGGTCTTCTCTGTGGCAAGGCGTCTTCACTGGCTCTTCTTGTTCAGTCCAGCAATGCCCTTCTTCTCTTTTCAGGTCTTCATAACTCCTTAGGGAGCCCCACCCCATCACTCCTGGCAGCCCTCTGTCTACAGGTCCTTCTCTGCTCTGGCCTGTTTTACCCTCTTAAGCTCCTTCACGCCTCCTTATCATCATCTAACACAAGGAATACTTATTGTTTGCCCCATCTTCAGTTAGATAGGAGATGCAAGTGTAGGAACATCATTTGTTTTGTTCACAGCTGTATCACAAGCACTTTGAACATCTTGTTGGTATTGGAAGGAGAAGAAGCCAATAACTGTGGTAGGGAAACTGGAGGGAAGACTTACAGACAAAGTAGCATTTAAACTTTAACTCAAAGCATGAGTAAGAGTTTTGGGGGCTGGTGACATGACTCAGTGATTCAGAGGACTGGTGCTCTTCCAGAGGACCTGGGTTCAATTCTCAGCACCCACATGGCAGCTCACAACTGTCTGCAACTCCATCTCCAGGGAACCCGACACCCTCTTCTGGCCTCTGTGGGCTGCAGACATGTACAAGGTGCACAGACTTCATGCAGGCAGAACCACCAATATACAGAAAATAAAATAGATACATTTTCAGAGTTTCTCAGGTGGATGCTGTGTGAGCTGCAAGAGGGGAGGAGGGCAGGCAGTAGGTGCTTCTAGGCAGAGTGTGACACATTGTTTCAACCCCCTCTGACTTGTTGGTCTTCCCGCTGCTTGAAGGATACAGATTGCCAGGCAGCATCATTTGGGGGGCTCATACTGCAGTGTCTCTTGTTCTCAGGCTTGCAGTGCAGTACTGTGTGTCAAGGGCCTGATGGAGCCCGAGTCTGATGTGATGAGTTTGGGGAAGTGGTGGGGGGTTCACTCCTCTGTACTACTACCAGTTCGTAACCAGCTCCTCTGAAGTACGTGGGGGTTTCACACGCTGGCAGAGGGATAGTAAGACATCTTGAGTTGATTGTAGGGTAATAGTGAATGTCCGCCTCCAAAAGAGCTTGTTATCGTTGTAAAATGTCCAGCTGTTTTCAGAATACTTAAAACTCAGGGTGGAGCTGGACCTCCACTTGGGGCTTTTTCTTCACTCTGACACTTTGGCATTTTAATTGAGCCTTAGCAACTGGATCTTTAAAATGAGATAATGTTCAAACACTGTAATTAAAGTTTTTTAAAGGGCAGTAATAACTTACACATCAACAGGCTCAGCCTGGGGTTTGCAGTGATTCATGCATTGCTCAGTCTGAATATCTGGGCTGTTCTCTTGTGTGTTATTGAGTAATGACTGTTTAGCAAATGCGGAAAAGGCATGCCCCAAAGCAAGGAACAAAGTACTGCTCCCTAGCTTCCCCTAGGTAGCCAGTCAGTAGTAATAGGGCAGGTGTTTTTCTGTCTTCCTCTTTTCTTCTAAGACATTTCTTCCAAGGATATTAAAATACATAATCAAGCTGGGTGGTGGTGCACATCTTTAATTCCAGCACTCGGGAGACAGAGGCAGGTGGATCTCTATGAGTTTGAGGCCAGCCTGGTCTACAGAGATAGCTTAGGACAGCTAGGACTGTTTTACACAAATACACACACACACACACACACACACACACCTGTCTCAAAATAATTAAAAATAAAATGCTCAATCCAGCTACTGTTCTCTGTTAGGTCCAAATGGGTCCCTAAGTCAGGAATGAGAGAAGTAAGTCAGTGTGGGAATGGTGGCATCCGCAGAGGATAGCCTGGGGCACAGGGAGCAGCAATGGGTTGGGTTGGGTTATTAAGCGACATAATGGGCAGAGAGACTGAGGGGATCTATGGATGTTAAAGAGGCAAGCTTAGAGAAAGGCTGGCTACAATGACATAGTCAGGACCCAGGGGAGCCCGGGTGTCATTTCCTCCCAGGGAGAGACCAAACATGGAGAGTACATCTGTAGATGTCATCACCAAGGCCTATAGGCCCTGGCAGCACATGGCACGGCAGGGCATGAATCCTTAGCACAGACATTCACGGAGCTAATGAGATGATTTCTGTTCTGGGGATGAGAAGCCTTTGTCCAGAGCAAGAGTCACTCCCAGGGTAGGTGTGCCAGGGGTCTGTGGATGTGGGCAACTCCGGAGATGTGATGGTGGATTCTTGTGTATAGTGAGGAAGACGGGGCTGGGTGTTCAGGTAGATTGTCATAGTGCCACTGTCAGGGTAATGCGTTAACTGCTCTCAGCTGCTTGAGTGGATGCTGAAACCGAGTCTTGAAGGTGGGCATGAGTAGCTAATGGCCCAGGAATGAAATAACATGTCAAGCTCAGGAACCAGTTCGTACAAATGCCAAAGGAAAGGCATCTCTGAGATGAAGTGGGGATGATCAGAAGTGGCCAGAACCTTCCAAGGCCTGTGTGCATGCTTTGGCTAAAGATCTTGACATTGTGAAGCAATGAACTTGGTGAATGAATTAGAGACCTTTTCCGGTAGATGATGAGGAAGGAATCTTGAAGTATGCAGTGTGTATGATGGCCCTGGAGGAATATCTAAAGGCTTGACCTGGAACTTTTGGAGGGGACAATTTTGATCTGGAAATGGAGGCAGAGAAAGGGTTGTGAAGACATGTCTGGAGTTGCATGGAGGAGATGCAGCAACAGGATATCTGTGACGACCCTGGAAACACCGAGGCCTTTTCTCCACAGGACCCTTATCCCCATGGACCATAACCGTAGAAGGAAGAGCCAAATGCTTTAAGATGACGATGTAGGGAAATGCTTTAAAAACGGCTACATATTAATCCTTGGAAATTTGTGTTGTAGTAAGTACCTAGCTGATTGTAAGGAGAACATTCTATGGGCATATATACAAATCACAGCAAAGCAACTATGCTCTATGCATTTTTTGAAAAGACAGGAAAAATATTCCAGACACAAAAGGATAAAACCTGCATGCCTTTCCTCATTTGTGAATCCAAGCTTTTTATCTGTCTGTCTGTCTATCTCTCCATATATCTATCATCTATGCCCATCTATAAATGGTGTATTTATCTATCCTCCCTCATAAAAAATAGAGACTTAAGGAAGAGTTGGGGACATATAAAAAGCAGCCAATAAATTTTGTGACATGAAACAAGAAGGGGTATAGGAGGGGAGAAAGGTCAGTGAGCAAAAGGAGGGCAAGGGGATGAGGAGGAATAAGAAGAGGAGTAACCAAAATGGAGTACATATGAAAATGCCACAATGAAAACCTTTAATTCAAGTGCTAATGTAACGAAAGTGAATCAACAGTCCAATGAAACAAGACTATAGAGGCTCACAGTCATCCAGCTAGAGCGGGAAGGCAAGCTGAGACACGCACAAATTCTCTTACCCCCAAGGAATCCATGATTGTTAGGGAGGGGATTGCTGGAGTGAGGACCAAAGTGATAGGACTTTTGAAAAGATGAACACGTAGCGCGCTGTTGTGAGCAGTTGGAATGCCGGTGGTCCAGAGTTCATGAGGCAATTTCACAGGGTTGAGGTTGGGCTCTTCTGTAGTTTCTGGTGTGGTACCTTCTGCCCACTCCCACCACGTCATCCTGGTTCACGCTTATGCGTCTGTTAAGCATCCATGAAGGAGAGCCACTAAGTAGAGATCGCTCCTCGCACATATGACTTATATTTCTGTCTTATTGGCTGGAACATGGTCACATGACCACATATGGTTGCAAAGCCATGGGGCAATGTAGTCTTCCTTCTGGGTGGCCATGCGTTTTACTGTGACTCCAATACTCGAGGAAGGAAAGCAGGTATACCTTGAGGCACCCGACCTTTCTGCTCCCACAGTCTTCCAGGTGTATGCTAAGAAGGTCCTAGGCTCCTCTCGGCATGTGAATGCTAATTATTTAGAGGGATTAATTTTTCTTGCAGAATTCTGGATGAAAAACACTTTGAAAAATGGAGACCCATGCAGAAAAATTATCTGAAGTAAGGCTTGGAAGTTGCTTCCCTTTAACTTCCCACCATGAAATACTTCCTAGCAAGAGAGCTTTCACGGGAAGGAGCTCTGTCTGTGTATTTGGTAGATACAGCTTAATTTGCCTGTGTCTGTCATCTTGACCTTTGCACAGAGGAGAGAGACAGTGGGGATCAGTAGAGATTATGGGGTGTGCTTTTGGATGTTGCTGATTTTTAAATGTTAATGTTTTCATTTCATACACTAGTGAGTGTGTTTGTTGTGCTATTTCCATATATGTGCACGTCTGCACCCACCCCTTTGGCACATACCTCCTACATTCCCTTCCTAATTTCTGCTCTTCACTGTTCTGTGCCCTCAGAACAGCACCACAGTTAAGTCTGCCCCTACAGGTCTCTAGTTTGCTATTTCCTTTAAATGCACCCCTAGAGGTGGGGTAGTTGCTAGGCTTTCTTTTGGTGAATGTGGGAGGAAGCTAGGGTCTTGCTGTCTTTCCTAAGGTTGCTATGTTGAGCTGAAGTGATCAAATATTACCCAGGCATAAAAATGGACTTAAAATCTTCCACATTAGAGAGTGAGAGAGAGAGGAGAGAGAGGATGAGAGAGAGAAGAGAGAGAGAAGAGAGAGAAAGAAGAAACATGTAATATTTTTCTCTCTTTTCTTCCTTTTTTCCCTGAGTGTATTAGTTCCCCTAGAACTGGAGTTACAGACAGTTTTGAACTGCCATGTGGGTGCTGGGAGTTGAACTTGGGTCCTCTGGACAAACAGCTAGTGTACTAAACCACTGAGCCATCTTCTCTAGCCCTCTCACTTTCCCTCCCTCCCTCCCTCCCTTCCTTCCTTTTTCTTTTTCTTTTTTTTTTTTGAGACAGGGTTTCTCTGTAGCTTTGATACCTGTCTTGGAACCAGCTCTTGTAGACCAGGCTGGCCTTGAACTCACAGAGATTCACCTGCCTCTGCCTCTGCCTCCTGAGTGCTGGGATTAAAGGAGTGTGCCACCACCACCTGGCTAGCCCTCTCACTTTCTATCTGGCTTGTTTTACTTAAAATAATCTCTCCAGTTAAATTGTTTTTGCTACAAATGATAGAATTTTATTTTTCTTTTATGACTAATATTTGAGAATGCCAGGCCAATATAGAAATCTTGGACAAGACAGCAAGATTCTTTCTTCTCCCCTGCAGCTCTCTAGCTTCTGGATAGGTACCCAAAGGAAGTGAAGTCAGCATACTATAGACTGGCTTGCACTGGCTTGCTATGGCCTTGAGCCCAGTAGCTAAGATATGATGTCATTTTAGTTGCCTAGCAACATGGGAGTGGATGTAAGTGACGTTTTTTTTTCATTGTGATGAAAATCTGGCAACATGCAGTTTAAGGGAGGAAGGGTTTATTCTGGGTCAAAGGGGCGCATTCAGTCATGGCAAGGAAGACAGGACACCTGTCAGGGAAGCCATGGCAGTAGAGGCAGAAGGCCAAATGGATCACACTGCATACCCAGTCAGGAAGAAGAGATTAATTAAAGAAGAGATAGCGCTCAGCCATTTGTGCCTTTTTATTCACGTCCAGGATTTGAATAACATATATGGAGGCTGGGAAATGAGTCTTGCTTGATGCTGAGAATACAAATGTGTGTAACTCGTGATAAACTAGCAAGCAGCCTTCTCAAGCATCATGCATTGCTTTCTTTTGAAAACATGGTCACTTCCTGGGCTGAGCACCGAGGCTCTAAGAAGTTCTGGATCTCAGTGGGCATTGTACAGTAAAAGCACCCACGTCCCAAGGTAGGATTATAACACTTTTGTCTGTGCTGCATGACGTCAGTAGCCTCAGCCTCCCCTGCCATCAACAACTCCATGGTCCATACCATTTCTTAGGCACACTGCTGTGGGGCAGAAGAGCATGGGTATGACATACAGTTGGCACTCAACAACTGTTCATTGCTATTACTAATGGGACTAGTAGGAGATACTCTTCTGTTTTCTCTCAGGTAGGCATTGCTTAGTTTTCTTTCTTTTTTTTTTTTTTGAGAATCTTGTTCATCATCTGTTTCTATTTTTGGAATGTCTATTGAAATCAGACATATTTGGCAATCTGGTTTTTACACCCCACTTGCAAACCCCAGAGGCTAAAGAATCAGTTAATGGTGAGAAAGCCCCGGGTTACATTGCTGCCGCAGTGACGGATATAAAGATCCATCTTCCTGGCCACTTTTTGAGGATGAAACAGGGGCTTTGTGCATCTGTAGACTGTCCTGAGCTGGGTGGAGGAGGGCTGTGTAGTTGTCTTTGGTTCATCTCCCCTAGTCACCAACGATGTAATGAATTCTGTCCTCACCTGATTTCCAGCTCTTGCTCAGACACCTACAGTTTCATGTGTGGTGGAAGGATCTTTCATTTCTTTCTCTTGCTGTGTTATGTTTTTGTAAATAATTCTTCTCTTTCCAGTGTCTTAAAAGTTAGCTTATTACATCTTAACTGTTCTTTTCTTGGTTTGTGTGTGTATGGTGTGTGTGAGTGTGGGTGAGTGTGTATGGTGTATGTACACAGCTGTGCACACACGAGGAAGCCAGAAGAAGTGTCTTGCTTTATCACTCTCTACTTTATTCTTTGAGGCAGGGTCTCTTACTGAACCTGAGTCTAGGACTCCAGCCAGTAGATGGCGACAGCCCTCCCTTTGCCACCCCTCCAGTACAGCTGGCTTTTCATATCAGTGCTGGGGGCTCACACTCAGGGTCTCAGGCTTGTCTAGTTACTGCCCTCACCACTGAGTTGTCTCCCCCAGCCCCAGCCACTGTCCTTCCTGAAGTTCACTTTCCCATAAGTACATGACAGGGAATGTCACAACTGGAACCCAGGTGAGCTGTCTTCTCTTAAGTGGGAGGAAAATCTAGGTGGAAGACAACGCATAGAGCTCCCAGCTTTTCCTTTTGCAGCAGTATCTCCCATGGGGCCAGGCTTCCTGGGTTCTATGTCTGAGGGAGGAAGCAGTAATTTACTTTTTTAACTTTTTCCTCGGTATTATTTTAGATTTAGAGGGAAGTTGCAGAAATGTACAGATCATCCATGTGTCTCCCACACCAAGCTTGACTCCAATAATAACATGTTACATAACCACGAAAATCGTAAAGACCAGGAAGCTAGCCCGATAGTGTCCCTCTTTACCGCACTGTGTGGTTTGTGTCAATTCCCCCCTTTTCCACTGAGATCCTACCTCCCCCATCCCAGAATCTCACCCCCTCCCAGGATCCCACATTAGATTAGTCACTGGTTCTCAATGTTCAGGATGTGACAATCTCTCAGATGTGCCTGTCTTTCAAGACTTTGACACTTCTGAAGCATATGGCCAGTTACTTGGTAGAAAAGCTCATTTTGAGTTTTTGACATTTTCTTGTGACTAAGCCATTCTTTTGGCAAGAATGTTGTGGAAGTGAAGTTGCCTTTCTTCCTGTACCGTGTCTAGGGACTCCTGATGTCTGTGCAGTCTTACGGCGATCATGCATCACTTCAGTTGGGTAAGGTGGGTGCCTCCTCCCTTTCCTGAGAAGTTTCTGCCTTCCTCTTGGAATTAGAGAAACAGTATATCCTAAAGGTCTTTTTAGGCCACTGCTCACTGATAAGGGGGTGCTCCCGTGGCTTCTGTGGCAGAAGAGCTTCAGACGGGGAGGGACAGCTCGGCAGCACCCTGATGTCTCTACCTTACTGCCTTGTCTTTTAGCCAGTACCTTCACCTCCTCCTCTTCCTCTTTGTCATTTTCCTCCACCTTTCTCTTTCTTCTCCCCTTTTAACATCATATAACTTCTCGAGGGTTAAGGAGTGCATAGGTTTTCTTTCTGTGTTGTAAGGTGAGGTCCTCTGTAAACACACATTCCTAACACAAAACACTGTCTGATGACCGCAGTTCTCTTAAGGATCGGAATTGTGTAGCCCTCTTCAGAGATGCTCGGGGGCAGAAGTGTTTTGGATTTGGGCTTTTCCCCCCCATTTATATTTCACACATACTTTATACCTACATTCTGAAGATAATTTCATATAATATTTTTTAGTGCCCTTGCATGCAATTGTGACCTGTCATATGAGGTCAGGTATAGAATCAGAAAACATCTTTTCACCGTGTACGTTATTGTACGGAGAGGAACACTTTTATTTAAGAATATATTCCACATTGGCTGCCATCCACTGTTTTCCCTCTGCCTCCCCTTCCTGCTAACCCCCCTTTGCTCCTACACATGGCTCTCCTATCAGACATACATACATGGTGTTACGTATCTGTGTACATTTTAGAAATAAGATGTGGAATTTTTGACTTGTAGTATCATTCTAGTGTTCAAGAAGTTTTGGATTTCAGAACACTTAGGATTTTAGTTGTGCTTTTTCTTTGCACTTGGGGTACCAACTTATGTTTCCAATGTAGCCAAAGATATACTTTTTATGACTGTGGACTTCTTGGGATGGAAACATATGCCTTACCTTCTCTTTGGGAGCCTTGACTTTTGAAACTTCAAGGCTCGAAAGCCACAGCCTAGCAAATTCTTCCCAGAGTAGAGAAGATATTAGTTATGATTTTAAGCTCTGCAAATTCTGATATTATTTTTGTGTTCTTATACTGAAGAACAGGGTGTAACTTAGATACACCGTGAGTTTCTTCTCTAGTCCACCTTTGAATTTTCACAAATAAAGTCAACGAAAATAAGCTACAGATTGTGTGACAGTAAATGAGTGGTATTGCCACCAGCAGGACCTCACTAGTGATATGTATTGTCCCCAGCCCAGACCTGCGGAATCAGAGTGTTCGGCATGCTTTATAACGGAGTACAGTTGTTAGACATATGTGTGGGGTACAGTGTGATGTTTATTTTATTTTTTAAATCATTTTTGGGTGTGCTCCTGTGTATGTGTATGTGGTGTGTTTATGGTGTGTGCGTATGTGTGTGGTGTGTATTTGGTGTGTGTGTATGAGTATGTACATGTGGTGTGGTGTGATAACGTGTGGTTGTGGTGTGTGTATGAGTGTGTGTGGTATGCTGTGTATGTATGTGTGTATGTGTGTGTGGTGTGTATTTGGTGTGGCATGTGTGTGTATGAGTGTGTACGTGTGGTGTGATGTGATAGCATGTGTGTGTGTGGTGTGACGTGGATGTGTGTATGAGTGTGTGTGTGCATGTGTGCATGCTGGAAGTTGACTTGGGATGCCCTCCTCTATCCCTCTCCACCTTAGACTTTTGTGAAGGCATCTCTCATTGAACCGAGAGCTTACTGGTTGGTCAGACTGGATGACCAGTGAGTTCCAGGGTTGTGCCTGGCTTTCCTCCCCAGCACTGGGGTACAGGTGCACATCACTGTGCCTGCCTGGCTTCTTCCCTTATTTCAGGGCTGCAGATCCAAACTCATGTCCTCATGGGTATGTGGTAGGCACTTAACCAGAGGAGCAGTGTGGTCAGTGTGGTACTTCAATGCAAATATATGATATAAAGGTCAGGATCTATGGCATGTCTAGTTCCTTAGACATTTTTTAAATATCCTTGTATTACGAACATGCAAGATCACCCTGACTGTTTTACCAAGGCCTTTTAGCTGATCTCTACCACAGTAGCTTGATTGTGCCGTAGGTTATTGCAAGTTACTCCTTCCTCAAGCTTGCTTCCCTTAAGATGGTTCATGTGTTCCCTGAAGTACAGGAACACTGGGCTCAAAGGGACCCTGTCTTCTAGATGCCTGGACAGTTTTTGATGTTCAGGACCAGACAAAGGTGGCTGCACTGTGAGGGTGGGAGGAATCCACTTCATCCCTTGGAGGTGTGATGGTGGCAGAGGACGTCACAGGAGCTGTCAGAGCACAGGGTTAGCCTCAAAGCATACTGATGGCGTGAGTGCCCTGGGCTTGCCAGCTTCCTCAAATTTTGTTGACTCATTAGGGTTCCTTATGCAGCTTCCAGTCTGCTGGAGATGGAGCGTGTAGGTGCCCTAGCACCCCAGACGAATGATTCTAAAATCAATTTACCTAATGGCCAGTTTATTTAATAATAGCACTTCCTTCCAATTCACATGCAACAGGAAATTAAATAGGTTAAGTCAAACTTGGTTATAGAGGAAGATATTTTAGGCAAAATTTCATGTGTGTATATTAACCCTAGGCAATCTGAGTTCACATGGTTTCACCTGATCCAAGTGTCATCTCCTAGGACAAGTGGTGCTGACCTTCTCCCCAGGATTGCCTGCCTGTAGAACTTTTTCAGGACAAGAGGTTGGGGGTGCATCTGTCCCAGTTGTCTTCCTACAGGCTCCTGAGAGGCTTGTCACACAGATCTGACTGGTTTGGTGACTGTGATATTGATAAGCACTTTTGTTAGCTGGTCCCCACTTGCTAGGCTCCTGCCTTAGAGCAGTTCTCAGTGACTTGCACATTCTGGAGACACTCCTTGTGATGCTCACACTCAGCTGGTGCTTGCCATCACCCTGGACACCCTCATTCCAGTGCTATTTAAACTAGTCTCGGTTTTATCATCAAGCCACAGGCCTGTTCTTGACAGTACTTCCCTGCTTCCAAGTTTATATTTGTGGCGTGATTATTTCATTAACATCTGTCGTCCCCCTGAAGGGCGAACTCAGTGAACATGTGGGCCGTGTCTGCTTTGTTCCATCATGGCCCCTTCAGAGACGAGAGTAGGGTGCAGCATAGCAGACTGGAGATGCGGTAAATATTTTTGGATTGAGTGAACACATTAGCAAACCTCTGGCTTTTATTAACAGTAATCAATTACATAAGGCACATCTGACGATAACCGCCATACATCAGAGTTCTGACATCGAAGCTGAGAATCATTATCATAGAAGATGAAACATTTCTCATCAAGAAAGCAGTTCCACAAAATCAACGTTTAAGTAATGATAGCAATCGCTGACATTTATTGAGTTCCTACAACTTATCAGTCATCACGAAGATTTGACACTACAGTGTACCTCTCTGTGTTTTCACGGAAGCTTATCTTTCTAGCAGGCAGTGAGGGGACCACTGGGTCCTGTTTATTGAGGTGACTGCTCTTAGCTTCTAGTGCTGTGAAGTGTTCGGTTCCCTGGACAGAGGAAGTGGACCCAGGCTCTCATTCACCTGTCACTCTGCTCCCAGCTCCCAGGTCCCAGTGGTTGATGGCACATTCTGAGTAACTGTCTTGCCAGGAGGTCAGCCTTCTTGATGATGCTCTTGGGTGGCTGTGTGTTCAGTTGACAGGGTCTGTGTTGACCCTGCTGCTTCTGTCATTCAAGTGTGTCCAGCATATGTTCTAATGCCTCAACCTTGTGCCTTTAGTCAAGACACTGACTTCCCCTTGGATTGCATTCTAGTAAAGCGGAGATGATGTTCTGTGTCCCCACGGAGTTGACACAAGAACTCATTTAGGTGTGTAAAGAACCCATCAGACTGGCACGTGATAAGATGTAACAACTGTGATGGATTATTGTGCATCTTACCGGTGTTGATAGGACTTTGAAGGAATTACCTATTGGATGGACTTTTACTTCCCATCACTGCAATTGTCAGCTTAGGGCTACAGCTCGTCGGCGTAGCCTAGTCAGCTTTCCACGCGCACATGAAGTTCTTTTCTATAGCTGCAAACAAGACATCTGCTGCTGTGGTTGTTCATCTATTCATTTGTTAAGTCCTGAAGTCGACAGTGAATCTCTCCAAGATGCCGGGCTCCACAGCCAGGATGATGAGGGACAGCAGGCGATGGCCATGCCTTCGTGGAGCTTTTTAGTCCAGTGTCTACCAAATGTTGAGACGTTAGAAGTGGAAACAAAGATAATGAGGGAAACTGGGAGTGAACTGACGGCTAAATCAGAGCCCGGGCCTACTGCCTCTGTTTGGGGTTCTGAATGCTTCACGTTACTGGGAGCTGAGAGTGGCTGTCTTGGTAATCAGAGTCTAATACCCCTGACTGCTTGTAAGGAAGATGAGCTTCCATGAAAATATAGTGAGGTGTGTTATATTACCAAATACTTATGATATTTGATGCCGTAAGCACTCAATATCATCGTTTTCTATCATTATTTAAATGTTGATTTTATTCGTTCTGCCATAAGAAGACCTAGGTTGGAGGAGCGAGTGGCAGCAATGTCTTTTCCAGGTGGTGACAGGCAAGGTGAGGAGGGACAAGAGGGTGAAGAAAGTGGGTACAGCTGTAGTATTTCTGGACTACACTCAAAGGATTCTATATCTGATCTGATTAAAGAAGAAAAAGCAAGAGGGTAAGGCCTTGTAGAGAGTGGAGGGGAGTGTCTGTGGTGGAGGGGAGCCTGGCATGCTTAGAGACTTGACAGCAGGCTGGCGTGCAGAAAACAAGCTGGGGAGGACAACATGGAGGAGATGTAGAAATGCCAGGACACGTGAGTCCTTGTTTAGCAGTTCTAGACTTAAACTCATCAGCAGTGGGAAGTCAGTGACGGGAGTTTTTAACTTGGGAATGGCCGTATTTGGTAATTTAATCAGATTTTGTTGTTGTTTTGAGACAAGCTCTTATTGTGTAGACCTGGCTGGTCTGGAACTTGGTATATAGTTTAAGCTGGCCTTGAGCTCATAGTGATCTGTGTGCCTCACCTCTTGATGAGATTTTTACTTTTAAAAGATGACTGTGGATTTAGAATGTGTTGGAAAGGGCCAAAATGGATTCATCAAGATCTTAGAAGATGCTGTGGAGGTGCCAGGAAGAGATGATGGTGACCCCCAAAAGGCAGCAGAAACAGAGGAGATGAGTGACTGATGTTGGGGAGATGCCTAGAACAGAGGCAGTGGATTAGGAAATAGTTCATGTATTGGGCACAGGGAAGGGAAGGCATCAGAGTTGGCACTTGGGGTTTCAGCCTTTGATCTTGGAGAGACTCTCACCCAGGTACCAGGTTTATGAGGAATAATAGGACTGTGTGTTTGTTACCTGAGCTAGAGAGACACAAGCCGAGCTACTGTATTAACAGCTGGCTACCCAAGGATATAGCTAAGAAAACAGACCTGGAGTGGAAGTACAAATTGGTTATTCACTAGTGTAAAAGCAAACAAGCAAACATACAAAAACAGCAGTAAAAACTACCCCACAGGTTAGAGTCCAGACAGAGCCCTCGACTTGACCTGGAGGAGGAGGAGGAGGAGGAAGAAGAAGCTGGAGCTAGGAATTCATGACAGAAAGTTTGCTGACATTGTGGGGGTGTACTAAACTCACGAATGTCATCTGTTTTGTTTCTTTCCTGGCAGAGAATAGCTCGGGCCCTGCCAGGCAGGAACAGAATCGCACGTCAGAGAACAATTCTGCAGACGTAGTCCTGTTTTGCAAGTGTGGCTGGCTTCTTCACATCTCTTGTTTGCTGACATCTCTGATGCTGTCCAGAGCTGTTCTTGCCCTCTGGTCTCTGTATTTCAGACACGTTTATCCCTCTGTTTTTACTCTCTCTTCTCTGCTCTATGCCTCCTCCTTATCTCTCCCTGTCCATTTGTTTTCACCCCCCAAAGCTTTCCTGCACCTCCATTTAAGAGAGTTTTCTCTCTCTCTCTCATTAGGGGTCGGCCGTGGTGTCTGGTTTTCTGTAAGTTTTTATTCCATCCTATCCTATGGCATTGCATCTTTTGAAGAAGCATTCTTTCTGCTACCTGCTGCGTATCTTAATGCCTTGTGCCATTCGAGCTGTGTGATTTTTCTGTCATACTTCGCAACTGATTTCCTGTCTTGCTTTCAGACAATGGGAGCTTGTCTTAGCTGTGCGTCTTTCTCCAGCTTTAATCTGGGTTTGGTCTCTAAGTGGTAGGTGATGTTAACTTTGGATGAGAGAATACGTATGACACTGAAATAAGAAGAGTGAAGAACCGGCCCTTTATGTGAGGACGATCTCGTTACATTAAGTGGAAAGAGCATGGAAGAGTTGTGTGTAATGTGCTGCCGTTCGTGTTAAGGAGGTGGGCCGGATAATGTATTCATGTTTGCTTTCTCAGATTGAGAGCCTTGGAAAGAAAGAATAGCCTTTTTAGCAAATGAGGCGGGAAAATGGGCCATTTGTATGCAAAAACTGGACCTGGACAGAGACTTTGTACTTTACACGAAAATTAACTCAAAAGGACCGTCAATGTCAGGTAAAAGGTAAAACTGAAGCCCCGGGATCTGTGGGGCCTTGGCTTTAGGGATGTGTTTTCAGATGGGATGCTGAGAACATGAGCAATGGAAAACACTAGGTTCTGTTAAAATTCAAACCTCTGCCCTGCTAAAGACACTGACGAGAGAGTGAAAATCAAACCAGATGAGGGAAAAAGCAGCCGAGATGGAACTTGATACCGGAAGCGAGACTAAGCCCCACCTACAGTGTTGAACTGCATTCCCAGTCCAAAGTCCCAAATCTTCCACATTCCTCCAATGAGTCCACATGATCAGATCAGCAATAACCCGTGTTCCCTCGTGCCAGCTCCTGTCTCAGTTATCTTTCTATGATATGATAAAACGCCATCACCAAGGCACCTTATAATCGAAAGCATGGAATTTGGCTGATAGTTTCCGAGGCTTAGAGTCCACATTGTGGAGTGCAGGCATGCTGAGAGCTTCTATCTTGATCCACAGCTTCAAAGCAGAGAGCGAAACACTGGGAATGATGCAAATCTCTTGAAACTTCAGAACTTGCCCCTGGTGACACATCTCCTCTAGCAAGGTCACTCTCTTAATCCTTCCTAAACAGTTAGACCAACTGGCACCAAGTATTGGAATACATCATCCCATAGGAGTCATATTCATTCAGATTACCACAGAGTAGTTCTGGGAGTTTCCCTAGCACTTAGTTTCTCCGTAACACCATAATGGCTCCCTCTATCAAGATATCTTTTTCATTGCTCCCCTTCTCTGCTCCTCCTCCAACTCGGCATCTCAAGCCCTCATGTTCCCATCCCTCAGCCCTTTCTTCTCCCTTGTTCATTTTACCCAAGAGATCTTAACTACTTCCCGTTTTTAGAGCCCCGCTAAGACCCCTAGCAATAGTGGAGAGGGTGCCTGAACTGGCCTTCCCCTGTAATCAAATTAGCGACTACCCTGATTGTCATCATAGAACCTACATCAGTGACTGATGGAAGCAGATGCAGTGATCCACAGCCAAGCACTGAAGTGGGCTCCTGGAGCTTGGTTGAAGAGAGAGAGGAGAGGGTCAAGATCATGATTAGGAAAACCACAGAGACCGCTGACCTGAGCTAGTGGGAGCTCAAGGACTCTGGACTGAGAGCTGGGGATTCTGCAAGGGACCGAACTAAACCCTCTGAGAGTGGGTGACAGTTATGTGGCTTGATCTGTTGGGGAGGGGGCTGTCAGTGGGACCAGGACTTATCCTGGGTGCATGAACTGGTTTTTTGGTGCCCATTCCCTATTATGGGATACCTTGCTCAGCTTTGATGCAGGAGGGAGGAGATTCATCCTGCCTTAACTTGGTATGTCAGACTTTACTGACTCCCCAAGGGAGGCCTTATCCCTCTCTGAGAAGTTAATGGGAGTAGGATAGATGGAGGTGGGAGAAAGGGAAGAAGGGGGAACTGGAGTTTCTTTAAAAATTTTAAAGAAAAAAAGAAAAAAAATTACCACAGTGTATGACTGTTTGCCTGCATATATCATGTATGCATGTGCCCATGTGTGTATATGGTGTCCCCAGAAGCCAGAAGACGATATCAGATGTCCCAGACCTGTTGATACAGATGGTTGCGAACCACCATGTTAGTGCTAGGAACTGAACCTAGGTCCCCTGCAAGAGAAGTAAGCATTCTTGGCCATTGAGCCGTCTCTCCAGGCCCCAAACTTACCTTTTGGGCTAGGCTGCCTAACCAGTAAGCTCTCCGAGTCTGTCTGGCAAAGATCCCCACACTGCTCTTGCAGGTACACATAGTATGCCCAGCTTTGTGCATGGGTGCTGGGGTTCAAACTCAGGTCCTCGTCTTTCCACCCATGGAAGCATCCCCAGCCCCATGTACTGGTTTCTAGTTCTATTATCCCATGAAAGGATCCAGGTGTCCACATAGAAGTAAGTTATATTGCTGAGTCTAGAAATACGTAAAATGAGCCTCAAACTTTGTTTACTGCCAAGAAATAAGGAAATGCTGGCACATTTAAAGAAAAAATAAAACCCCATAGTCACAGGAATGATTCAGAGGAGCAAAGTGGCTAAAGATGAATCAGTCTGAGCCACCAATAGAATAAAATTTAGAATATAATCCAAAGAATAAAGTGATAACCTCTGAGCCTATAGTGCTTTAAATATACTTGAATAAATAAATACGGGAACTAGAACACAAATGTCTCATGCAGAATTGCAAATAATATAAAAAGCCTGTTCTTAAGGTGAGTGGGCCGGAACTCCCCTCTTCCTCAGTATGTGCTGCATACTGTAGCTTTCTTCCCTGGAGTGCAATGTAGGGCAGGAGAAAGTCAGCCAGGACTACTTGAGCCTGGTAGGTGGACGTCAGTATCAGCATCAGTAGGGATGCTGGTAACCCGACATGCACTCCTGATAGGCTTGGAGGAGGATGGTACCTGACCTCTGTTGTCTTCCTTCCCTAAGTGACATCTCAGAAGTAGCTGTGACAGACATTACAGAAGTCTAAACTGAGGAAATCTTGGATACGATTGTAGGGCAGAAAGGGAATGCAGGATAAATCACAAATCAAAACTAAGGAAATACGGCGAAAGAGGAAGAGGAAAGAGTGTGAGAGCCATGGGTGGAGGTGGCTACAAAGAAACTGTGTTTTCCAGACACAGCACCAGCCACAAATACGAACTCATGGCAGTAATGGCAGCACACAAGACCTGGGCAAACTCAAGCCAGACAAAATCCCAGCGTGCCAAGGGGAGGTGTGCATAAAGTCTCACCCCTGACTGAGAACATTTTGGCAATTGAGAACTTCTTAGAGAAGGAGAGTCATTTTTAAAGCTGTGACCCCCTGTAGGTTGACAGTCCAGTGGATGGTCCTGAACCCAGGAGTATTTGAGAAGCACACATTGTCCTTGATGACTTTAAAGATGACAAGAGAGGACCCAGAGCTGAGTGGGTAGAGAGGGAGAGTGATTGTCTGGCAGGAGCTAGGGAGGCATGAATATGATCCTAAACACTGATTGAAATTCTCCAAGAAAAAGTAGAAATAAAAAACTAAGGAGATATGAAGAATGCATAGATTTTAGTCAATCATGGTGTCAATCATACTGCTTCATTGGTTATGTAAGATGTCAGTAATAGAGGAGGCTACTGTGGGGCATAGAGTCACATCTACATTGCAGCATCCTATAAATCTAAAGCTACCTACCCTAAAGGACTTATGAGAACGATCTTTTTAACAAGGCACAAGACCCAGCATAGATTTCTTAGGACAAACCTGGGATTCTGGGCATGGTTTGTGTAGGATGGGAGGGGAGTTTTTCTTTTTTCTTTTTTTCTCTTTTTTTGATTTTTTGGGACAGGGTTTCTCTAGCTGTCCTGAAACTCACTCTACAGACCAGGCTGACCTCAAACTCAGATCTACCTACTTCGATCTCTGGGGTGCTGGAATTAAAAGGCGTGTGCCACTACTGCCCAGCTAGAGGGCTAGAGGGTTGATTTTCATTGAGCCGTTTATAGATATACTATTCAGTTTATTTTTAATTGAATATAGATTTTTATATGGTAATTATGATTAAAGTTTCCCCTTCTGCAGGTCCTCCTAGATCCTCTCTACCTCCCATCATACCTGAATCCACACACTCTAAGGAATAATAATAATAAATAATAATAATAATAAAATAAGATAAATAACAAACAAATCAGAGCATGACAGAACAAGCAAATGAGGAAAAGAACCAGAGAAAAGCACAAGAAATTCCTAATAGAAGCAGAGATTATACATGTTCGCACACTTAGGAATCCCACGAAAACCCAAAACTGGAAACCATGATATATTTGCAAAGGACCTGCAAGTTTTTTTTTAAAGAGCCCTCATGTAACATTATAAGACAGAGAACCACCAAAGATGTCACTGAATTAATTTTGTGTTGGCCATCTACTGCTGACCATGGGGCTTATCCTTAAGAGTGGTTTCTTTCCCCAGAGAGACTCCCTTGGAGAAAACAGTGTATTTGTAAGTGGCTATCAATGAGAGAGAGAGCTTCTGGTGTAGAGATGAGGCCTGTGTCCACTTCTTCTTTGAGCGCTAGGACCCCATCTGGTACAGACCTGTGCACGCCCTGTGCACGCTGCCTCCATCTCTGTGAGTTCGGATGTGCACAAGGCCTGTTGTTTCTAGAATTCCTTGATTCCTTGGTTTCCTATGTCCATTCAGGTGCTTATGCTTTCTGCCTCCTTTTCCAGGGGGTTCCCTGAGCCCTGACGGGAGGGATCTGAGGGAGGCTTCATTTTCAGGGCTGGATATTCCATAGTCTCTCACTCTCTGCATATTGTCTGGCCCTGGGACTGTATTTGTTCTCATCTGCTGCAGGAGGAAGCATCTTTGATGATGACTGCATGAGGAATGGATCTATGAGTATAGCAGAATGTCATTAGGATTCATTTTATTGCTCTATTTCTCTAGCACAACAGTAGAACTGGGTTTTCTCTATGCCCCAGGCCTCTCTAGTCTCTGGTCTTGGCCAGGCAAGCAGTATTGGGTGTGGGTTTGGTCTCATGGAGTGGGCCTTAACTCCAATCAGGTATTGGCTGGTTGCTCCCACAAACTCTGTGCACTATTGCACTGGTGCATCTTGCAGGCAGGTTACCCTTGTAGACAGAAGTGTGTGTGGCTGGTTTGATTTTTACCTTTCTCCTTAGGTAGCACACAGAGCACTTCCTAGTACCATGAGCTAGTTTCTAGGGGAGAAAGCTCTTGGTCTGCACCACCTTGGCTGCTCCATTTTTAAGGAGTTGTGTAGGAGTTGTCTTCAGCAAAGGGACCTTACTCTCAGTTTGTAAAAGACCACCAACAGCCTTGACAATTGCCTGGGTTGTTTGGAGGCTCCCATGGACACCCTTGGCCAAGAACTTGATTAGATGTAACTTATTCCCAGTACTGGAAGTTTCATTTGGTGATGAGAGATGTCCAGCTGGGGCTCTGCCTCCCCATTATTTAGTAATTTTATTTAGATTTTCATCATGTATGTATATATTAAAGGAAGCTTCTACTGTATTTTGTTTCCATGCAAACACCCAAATGGTCCTTAGTTTTAGCTGCTGATCCTTTTATTTCTCTCTCATTCCCTCTTCCATCTCCCTCCTTGTTTGAGTCTCCCATTCCAGGCCCACCCTTCCTTTCACCCTTGTCCATCCTTTTCTGTCTATTCTACTTTCCCTTCCTAGGGAGGTGCATCCCTCCCTTCAGCCCCTTACTTTCTACCTAACCTCTGTGGTTCTATGGATTCTAGCTTGCATATCAGTGACTTAGTAGTTAACGTCCACTTCTAAGTGATAAACTGTTTTTCTGGGTCAGAGTTACCTCATTCAGGATGACTCTTTTTAGTTACATCCATTTGCCTGTGAATTTCACTTTTTAACCATGAAAACAATGATTCAAATAAATTAAACAATCAGAGAGCATTGTTTGAGAACAATAATATTTCTTCTGTCAAAAAATCATAAAAATTTATTACCATTATCTTGTGTGTATGAGATGTATGTGTGTGCATGTGTGTGTATATGATATATGTGTATGTATTATATGTTTGTATGTATGGTGTGTTTGAGATGTATGTGTGTACATGATACACGTGTGTACTATATGTTAGTATGTATTATGTATCGTGCATGTGTATATATAATGTATGTTTGATATGTTCGTATGTATGTATGATGTGTGTGTATGTATATGATTTATATGTGTATGCATTATGTGTTTATGTATGATATGTTTGTATACATGTATGATAGGTATGTATTTGTGTGTATGTGTGCAGGCTCATGTGTACCACAGCACATGTGTGAAGGTCAGAGGACAACTTGCAGGGGTAGGTTGGTTCTCTCCTCCACCATAGGTTCTAAGATTGTCAGGGTTGCTCAGCAAGGGCTTTGACCTACGAAGCCATCTCACTGGCTCTCCTTCTCATCAAGTCTTCAGTAAATGGTGTAGAGAAAACGTATATGTGTGTGTGTATCTTACGACAGTTTCAATTATGCCAACAGCTACTACAATTTTTTAGTTATGCCTTCGATTATAACCATTCTGATTGTGAGTTCAGGAGGTTCATAGCTACACCTTAGCATGATGCAAATGCAATAGTGAGATTCTAAGCTATGTGCTTGGGATCTGATCACTTAAAAACATTTTAATTTTCTTTGCAAAGTTTCTGCATTAAAAAGAAAACCTTGTCTCCTCCCATCACCTCTGTAGATGATTTCATTGGTTGTTTTCATTTTAGATTTCTTTACATAAGAGTTTGTGCTGTGTTGCCTTCCTTCTTCTTTGGTTATCCATTTCGGAGTAGGAGCAAGTACAAGTCAGCCTTCACTTTGGCGAGGACAACCAGGTTAATTCCCCGTGGATTCTGAAGACTCTGATAGAGCCACTTTGAACCCACGTATAGAGCTCATTTTACATTACACGTAGCCGTGAGTGCTTCGTGCTTAGAAACAGATGCTAGGTCATTGTCGCTGTTAATCTGCTAGCTGTTTGCTAAGCACATTGAGTACAAAACTAATATGTGTCTTTGCAAATCAAATCAAATCACCGGGTCATAGCTAACCAGGAGGGAAAGTCAGACACGGTCTGTTTTGTGAAGAGGGTGTGTGTATATTCCGGGTTCTGCCTCTCCGAAGCTGCTAGTTTCTGTGGACGTAGAAAGAGATAAGAAATTGTGAGCAGCATTGGACACCTTGTAAGATGGCTTGCAGATTGATGCCATTTTGTCCTAAGCAAACTGTGAAGTGAATGTTTACTCTTCTACCGAATGAAGCCACAGGCAGAGAGAAGCATGTGGACCCAGTGAGGGAGGGTCTCAGCTGGGGAGCTGCCCTGCGGCTTGTGTTTTCTGGCTAAACCTTATTCAACAGCACGCTGCTGTCCTCAGAGGGAGAGGAAGCACCAGAAGTTAGCGTGCGTACCTTGCAGCCTTTTCCTTAACCCAGACAAATACCTCACAGACTAGGAAGGCACTTGGGACCAAATCCAGGGAACACATCTCGTTTTTGAAGAGACCACCAGTGTGACCACTCTAGCAAACGTGGAGCCTGAAATCATGATGCCGAGACTTGGAAAAGTGATAGCCAAAAAGAATGATAATCCAAGAATTCCTTATGTGCTTATTTCTTATCTGCTGGCAAGCATGTATTCAAAAACAATACAGTGGTGTATTGATACTAAGTTAAAATTTAGAGCTGAATACCACTTTAAAAACCTTTCAATATTTTTTAAATTTTAATAGAAACTGTATCACTGTTTACAGTTATGGGGTACAGAGTGACATCGTGGTTTGTACATATCGTGCAGAATGATTAGATAAACACACCCACTTGAGTGTCTTGAGTGTCTCGAGGTATTATACTCAGTGCCTCAAAACCCTAATGTGTTTGGCATAAGGACAGTTGAACTTTTCTTTATAAAAACAATTTTGAAACGCATACTATTTTATCATTAACAGATCATCTTGAGGTACAAGAAAACTGAAGAAATAATCTTGTTCCTCCAGTGTGATCTCCCCATTTCAGTCAACCCCCAGCCTCCACAAACACCGTTCTACTCTCTCCTTCTGTTATGCATGAAAAAGCAGTGTTTGTCTTTCTGCGTTATCTGTCTCATTTCACTAAGATTATACTCTTTATTTCTTTCTCTAGTGCTGAATATGACAGAGCTTTTCTTTTTCTAGGGTGGTCACTGTTGCTAACGACATGCTCTGTCCCTGAGAAGAATATAAAGACCCCACCCAAAATGTTGCAATAAATGGATTTAATAACTAACCTAAAAAATATCAGTTGGTTTATCTGTGCACTGAAAATGGACTATCAGTTTTCCTTCTCTAAGTTAGGAGAAAGTGCACAGCTCTAAATCTGCGGGACTACTTCTAAGCAGAGAATTGTTACTTTGAGACTTGATTATCTGGCCAGAGACCCCAGGCGTTTAGAAAAGACATATTTAATTTATAGTTTCAATTTTTAAAGGTCAAAAATATGTATACTCGAAGTCATAGTGTTCCAATTCCTGTGAATGTCTGAAAAATGGTCCCCAAACTTTTAATGCTTACAGGTTCTTTGGGTCAAGAGCTTGGGCATAGCCTAAAGGAGAGCTCTTATCTGTGCTTCATGATATTTGTGGCTTCAACTGGGGAGATCAGGCGGTGGGGGAAGCCATCTAGAGGAGTTTCCATGCTGGGTTATACCAGCGATTGGCTCGTGTCCCAGTTTCTGTGTCAATAAGAGCGTCTGCCTGCTGTCTCCGGGATGTGACTCGGGCTTCCTCCCAGCATGGTGCCCTCAGGATCCTCAGGCCTCTTAGGAGGTGATTGGGGGCATCAAGCATATCCTGGTACACAGGGTTGAAACTGTACTCATGCATTTGTAAGCCATCCTTGGAGGTCACCAAGCATCACAAGGTCCCCGGATCTATGGGACCCCTTCTCTTTCTGCGAGAGAGATATCAAGACCATTTCATAGATGGACATGCTATGGGGGGAGGGATACTGCAGTTGCCTTTCCCTGTCACCTGTCCCGTGGGCGAGAGGGGGCTATCCCTCCTGCTGCTCCTGTCAGAGAGGACCAGCTCTATGAATTGCTTCTCCATGGTTTTCTGCCTTTCTCTTCAGATTCAAGCTCTTCTGTGTCTCTTCACCCAGAAAAAAACATCTAAACATGTTTACCATGTCTAAGTATGTTTATCATGTTCGTGCCCAGCTCAGCATTAGTTCTGGGAGGAACAGTATTTCCCATCCATGTAGTCAGTTTTAGACTCATTCCAGCTAACAGCGCCCCAAGTCCTCCATTGAAACCCCTGCCATTAGCATGAACTAAGCACACGATACTACTAGACTTAGCCTTTATTGAGGTTTTACAGCAGAACTATGGGGACCATTCTGAGGAAACTACTTTTTTTAAATTCCCTTTTGACTCTATTTAGCATTTCGGAGTAGTCCACTCAGTGCTCTGTCTCCTCATGAGGTGGTCTGCTTTCCCATATCCAAGGCAGATTAGTGGCTGCAGGCCCTTAGTGCCCTGCTTGCCTTGAGGTCTTTCCGGAGGTAAACATGGCTGGGGTCATCTATCTTTGATCTTCTATGCTGATTCCCACAATGCAGTTGCTTGTCCAGCCACAGAGAGGCTGCTGTTGGATTGTGGGCAGGCATAGAGCATGGTACCAAAGCTCTTTCTGCTAGATTTCTACCTAAGCAATGTATGTATCTCATATAGAGGAGATCGCCAGAAAAGACACCTTTATTAGATACTTCTTATCTTTCCCAATGAAGAAAATGGACACAGGCCATTTAGAATGAGTCTCTCCTGTTTTCCCACTATTTCCAACCCTTCCTCAGCAGGGGTGTCTGTAACATGTTGAAAATGCCTACTGTGTATTCTCTCCTATTGAACTCTTTGCTTTTTTTTGTTTGAGAGAGGGTCTCATTGTGTCTGTAGACCAGGCTGGCCTCAAACTCACAGAGTTCCTCTTGCCTCTGCCTCCCAAGTGCCTGGATTAAAAATGTGTTTCATTAAACCAGGCTTTTAGGTACTTTTGTTGTTGCTGCTGTGGCCAAATGCACACCAGAGACACCCTAAGGAAGGCAGGCAGGCTCACAGGTGGCGGGTGCAGCTCTTCGTGACAGAGAAGGCGTGGCAGCCAGTGTCTCTGGGCATTTGAAGCAGCTGGGCATAATGAGTTGGAAGCCGAGATGCGAGTGAAGGCGCTCAGCTGGACTCTCCCTTTCCTTTATACTCAGTCTAGGACCCCAGGCCGGGAAGTGATGGCACCTGCATTCAGAGGAAGCCGCTCTGCTCTGTGCATTATAGCTGTTTGGATACACCTCACATACACCCTCAGAAGTGCATTTTCTGGTGGTTCTAACTACACTGGAGCAATAATGAAGATCAATCATCACAGATGACTGATTTAAAAAAAATACTCAAAACAGAGCACGTCAGTACCAAGTTTGGAAAAAATGATAAATATTTCAATAAAAACATCTTGTGTGACCTTGATCAACCTGTACTGTTTGGAATTATTCTTCTTGAATTTTATTTCCAAGCATAGCATGAAATTCATATGGCCCCATGAAATTGTACTTCTGTTCACGGTGAACTGGTTGTGCCTGATACCACAGGGCGGGTCTTAGGGAGTTGTTCAGATGCAGCCGAGCAGTTGAGCAAAACTTCTATTTTAAAATTCATCTATGGAAATAAAGAGTAGGAAGGATTTGTCTCCATAGAGTGAAAGGACTCAGGGTTTTAGTCAATGAGAAAGTCAGTGTAAACATTAGGGTGCAGTCACAGTCACACACGGCAGAGAGCAAGGCAGGGATAATGTGCCCCAATTCCTGTTTCTGTTTTGGTGATGCACCGAGTGGATTTATTTGAGCATGCCTGAAGCATCAGGACCAGCAAGCTCATGTGTCTAGGAGGTAGAATAAAGAAGAGTCATTTTCTAGAAAAGGTAATAGTCCAGCTGGGAGGCAGGGATATATGGGAGAACACTTGGCTTGTAAAAGAAAAAAAAAAAGACTTTAAGAGGGATTATTATCATTGTTTACAAACATCTATAAAATGAACAGGCTATTCTGGGAGTGGTGTTCCTGGGGTTAGCACCCTGGAGTGAGGCCCAAGGCAAGGGAAGTGCTGCCCACAGCCCTGCTTGGTGTTGTATTATCCTACAGAGCTGGCGCCCTTCAGGCGTTCTGGAAGCATGTCTGCACAGAGTCAGGGCTCTCAGGTTTGGACCATTCCAAGAAGCTCTTTGGCAGTTGCTTCCACCCCCCCCCCCCCCCCACGTACAGCTGTAAATGGCTGCTAGTCACCACTCATAGTGGAGTTTCAGACATCTGCCACCCTTGTGGTGAGCAGCTGGCCAGCAAGGATACCCAGCATATTCGACTGCACAACATCTTAAACACTTAGGTGTTCAAAAAATCCTCTGGGGTATGGCTGTGATGCAGAGTCTGACTCAGTAGGTCTTGGGCTGGGGAAGGCAGTCATGATGCTGCTGGGCTGTAGACTGTATGTGTCAGTCCTCCTTCTCATCCCTGTGACCTAATGTCAGAGGGAAGGGGGAAGGGTATGTGTGGAAGGTTTGATGTATGTCACTTGACTCCTTTGCTGTGGCCTATAGTAAGGCAGTGGAATCAGGTGACAGAAGAACATGCCTGCTTATGGGCAGCTTAGAAAGGCCAAGAATGAGGGAAGAGGGGAGAGAGATGGAGAGGCATAGAGGCATCTGAGAGAAAGAGCCATACAGAGAAGGACAGATAGATACATAGAAACATAAATACAGAGAAAAGGCCAGAGAGAAAACCACATAAAGAAATAGAGATACAGAGAGAGAGATAGGAGAGACAGGGAGGAACACACACAGAGACACACACACATACAGAGAGAGAGAGAGAGAGAGAGAGAGAGAGAGAGAGAGAGAGAGAGA